>JAABKM020000001.1:7261154-7291584 GCA_016277805.2 Papilio aristodemus | reverse complement strand
TTTTTTATTGCGTACGAATAATTTTTGTTTCATTGAATTTACAAATACCCGATACCCTTTCTGGACACCTTGTATATTAACTGCGAGTACATAATAGTATAAACAACTACCTGCAATTTTCGTCGGACATCCTCCCCGAGTTTATTCTTTCTTTTCAAGGTCAAAGAAACCAGCTTGTGTCTAATAGACCTCGGTTTCTGCTTATTCAAATAGGCATCAGGGTCGACGCCCATCATTTGAGCTTCCTGGAATTCCTTGGAACGTATGAAATTCCTTCCGAGTGTGGCCGTAACCTTGGACATGACGGAGGTATTGTCTCTGTCCATGGTGTGGTAGCGTGGCTCGGCGAGATCCCCAGTAAAGCGGAGTATGGTCACCCATAACGCTTGCGCAGCCTGAAAAATGTAATAAGTGTAAATTATATAGCATTAAGCGCCAATATGCTAATGGTTAAGGATACGGACTAAGTGAGATGCGTAACATGTTAGTGGGTTCGAATCTGCCATTCGACTATTGTAAACCATAGTTAAAATAAGTATCAGTAATAATTTAATATTTAAAATAATCTTATTTAATATTATGAATAGGATTGTAAAATTGTTTATACGAGAAATTCAAGCAATGAAATTATGAAAATTATAAAACGTATTCGTGCAAATCCGCGGGAAACATCTATTAATTATAATAAGCATAATAAACTGGTTTAAAATCTTTATGTTATTTATTGATGCAATTATAATTTAATTTATATAAGGTTAATAATTTCGTGATTTTCTTTGACGTGCTAATAACTTACCAATTGATCGCCTTGCGTATGTAACGGCAGCAGCGGATGTTTGAGAGGTTTCCTCGAGTACTGGTGTGTAACGTTGCCTTGGAAATACGTTGCTGCGAACTTTTGGAATTTAAATTCTGACAGATCCTCTTCGTCTTCAGACGTTGTCTGTATTGGGGTTACCATCTGTAAAAAAAAATCGAATACGGTTATAAATAAAATTTTCTTCAAGTGCCAATCCGATTAGCAAAGGATGGCAGACACCAATGCCTCATCAAAATTTAATTGGCATTAGATGAATGGATGAATACACAGACTAAAAAGTATTTTATTCACACTACTTTGCTGTCGTTACCTCTTGTTGGTCAGCTCTCTGCTGTGGCAGATCACTGAACACTGACGTATCCTTAGGTGCTGGTGCTTCACTGCTGGAGTCAGGTAAGAAGTCAAACATGGCCTCCACCAGCTTGCTGTCGTCCACGGGCTCGTCCTGCTTCCTCGCCGCCTCCTGGAGAAGGGTCCTCTTCGCTTCCAGCTGACGTTTCTCTTCTAAAGCCAATTCAGCTTCACGCCTCTCCAACTCGTACATACGCTCCTGATGACAGATTATATAGTAAAGAAAACATACATAAATTCCCACGAGTGACAAAGGACCAGTCTTCAAAATACTTTTTTTCTAACACGACTGGAGATCATTTCCAGAATAGAGAACCCTAAAACTAAATATGCGAATCATAATTGAGGTTAATTATTCAACTTAGATTCGGGTGCTTACATTTTAAGTTAAAACACTGAGGCATTAGCCACTAAAACGACAATATTATAACGTGACAGTCGGACAGCGTCTGATTTAAATATTAAGACTAGAGTTAACAGTCTGAGTTAGTCAAATGACGCTTACTTATATTCGTAGTTACGATATATAATTAATATACAATTTCTATTAACTGAAACATGTGTATATTTAAAAAAAACTCCTATTTCTTCACACTTGTAATTAAGTACGTGAAGAAATTGTAATTGTGAAAGTAATGGTTTGCAATACAAATTAGCCTGTACACTGCTGTACACACGTGATTTATGTATTAGCATTTATTGTTGATATGACTTGCTTTACACTGTGTTTTTAAAAATAAATGAAAATTGTATCTCACTGTAGACGAATTATTTTTGTTTATTCTTTTTTAAAGAGGATATAATTATTTTACTTTGTGTATAAATGTTTAACATAGTAACAAACATATAAAGGTAAACATTATACAGTCCGTAATTATAAATACAAATAAATTTTAGTTAGAAACGCAAAAGTGATTTAGTAGTAGTAATTAGTTTAAATAATTTGTTATAATTTTGCGAAACATATTTACGCAAAGAAAAGGTTTCAATTAAGTCTTTATTCTATTGAACTAGTTTACACTATTTAATGAAAAGTATAAAAAAATATTTATCTGTAGTGATTACGTCCAGAATTATATAAGATCAAAAAATAATTTTTCACCAACACAATAAGAAAATTCCAAGCCGTCATTGCATATACACTTTGTCCATAAACTCATTTTGATTTTGGCAGATTTTAAAACTCGACGAAACTTCGATATTTTTCGCATCGTATTAACACCGACTGTAGTCTGTTTACAACGTTATTGGACTGGACGGTGTTTAACGAAGCGCGACAGGTTTGAAGCTTGTTGCATAAGACATGCTCCAATGCATGCCAGCCGATAGATCTTTACAGTCTCGTGTAGTAATGTAAGTTAATAAAGGTTTACAGATGCAGTTTGACTGGTTATCAACTTCATAACGTCTTATTTATTCTATCATAACGTATTGATGTAACTCTTACGAATTGTATCACGTAACCTAATTGTATAATGGGAAAAGCGCTATCAGAAAAAGAGCAAAACTTTATATAGACATAAAAACTGTAAGGAGAAAAAGTTATTTTCTTTTTAATATAAAATTATGAACTAGTGTCAAATTAAGATCAAATCTTCTGTAAATTGAAATTTAAGAGTTTGTTCGACATTAAATATTTTCAATCGACCAGGACACTTTATTGTAAAAAAAAATGGAAATACATCGCGCGGGAATACGTGGAATGTGTTTAGAAAAATTATGGAAACTGATCATGCTGTCTATAGACAGAAAATGGATGCATATCAAATTTTTAAACATAACCTAAACATTTAAATATTTAATTACCTGTCTTTTCAATTACATCCTCGGGTGACAATATATTTCGGCGCGTAAACTGTAGCAAACAACGAACGAACTAATTACATTTTTTTTGTATCTAATTCAAATTTAGATATAATCTATTTAGATTGCGAGGAGATCTGCCGCTCGATAATCTAATATCTCGATTTTGATATTGATTATTGATCTTACATTAGATAATTATGCAACATGATTGTATTGATAATTTGTGAGTCTCTATTGAGATCGTCATAAGGTTTAAATTTGTATGTTTTATTATATCTCTACTAAACCTGTACATCGTTAATCAAAAACTACATAAATGTTAAGGTGTAAAGTATTTTTATTATACCATTTTCTATTTCAGTAAGTGACAGAAAGGCTAGCACTTTTACTTAAAAGTTAATGTTATATCTTTCACGATACACATAGTGTCAGAATAAATTAAGTACTTATATCTTAAATTCATACCTTTTAATTTATAAATGACTAAACATTTAGTTTACCATTTATAATTACTTTATAACAACATACAAGCGCCTTGAAATACGATAACAGAACACGTTTTAGAACTTTATCGCTACGAACCTCGTACATGAAAGTAAAGTGTGTGTTATTTTACATGCATATACAAGAACGTAAAGTGACTATACGTTTAACTATTGACGTAACATAAAGAACACACCACACTTTTTAATTTTTTACTTCATATATAGGTAAAAAATAACAAAACTCTTCTTAATTTGGGTTTCTCAAGGACAATGATAACAGTAATATTAATTCCGTTTACGTTTAGTTCAAGTCAATAAATGATCTTCTTCATACCATACTTTATGATCTAAGCATTTGGCCGACCATATAAAGTACTTACCCTATAATTCTGTTCAGCGATCTCCTTGGCGCGCGTGTTGCCCTGGTGCTGCAGCCGCTGCTCCTCCTGTTTCCTGAGACGTAACGCCTCGTTGTGCGCAATCATCTCCTGCTTGATCCGCTTGTATCGGCGCATGGCGATCAGTCGCCGCACGTGGCTCTGGATCTTTACGATCGCCCACATCTTGTGCCCGTACGAGCGACGCACTAAGTACCCACGTGCCGCCGCCTGGATCATTTTTACAAGTTAATACTATGCATTACGCTAACAGATTAAGTTGAAATGCATCAAGAATACTTACTTGTAAAGATACAATATGACCTCGCAAATGTCTAAATCGATGAGCCAAAACCCTCGCTCGGATCAACGCCTGCAGTCTGGCATATCCAACTTTCATCTTATTGTATCGAATCCTTTGCAGCTTCCCGCGCCAGTGGCGCTGTATCAGGACAGCAGCAGCCCTCATCTTCAGAAACCGTCTACGGTATACCCAGCCTCGAATCGACCTCTGCAGGATCAGAATTTTTCGAGTCAACACTCTGTCTCTTTCCTGCTCCAGGAACAGATCGTGAGCATCCTTCAGAAATACTTTGGTATGACCCAGTTGGTAATCGGATTTACCGAGAACAGTGCCACAGATTTTTGCAGTCGCAGCCCGACAGTCGGTCTTGTGTGCCGGAGGTACGCCCGATATTAAAAATCGATATCGCTCGACGAATTCTTTGAAACTGTGCCTTATCGGGTAACCAGCTCTTCTGATTCGGATGGTTTCCATCATTCCCGAGTACCGGAGTTGTCGACAGCAGAGGCCGCGGTCGAACATCATCGGTTTCTTGAACTCGTTCGGCTTTATACATCTAATGAAGAATGGCTGGCAAGTGCCCAACGTGCGCATCAGTAAATCCAAAGACTTTTTAAATTGAGTCGACAGTGTGGGAGCTCTTTTACGAGTTTCTGATCCCATGATTATATCCTCTTGGAAAATTTGCTTCAAGAATTTGTTCGTCGATATATGAATTAGTTGGAGCAAGTCGGCACTGAATGTATCTCGATTCTTCTCGAGGAATCCTCGAGTATCGTAGAATACGATTCCGGCGAAATGATTTAATCCGAAACTAGTGTTGATATCTGACTTTGGCTTGAGGTAATTTCTATGAAGACCGTGAGTTTTGTGTAGCTTTGCTAACATGGTTTGGTCGGTCCCCTTCGGGAACTTCGATTCTTCGTCGATTAAAGCCATGATGTTCAATTGTTTCAATGCAATTAAATCTAGAGCGTCCTGATTGTCGACGAACTCTATATGTTGCCAATTTATGCCTTCGTGGTTGTACTCCTCTTGTTCCAGTTTGAAGATGTGGCGGACGAAGAACTGTTGAAGGTTCTCGTTGGCGAAGTTGATACAAAACTGTTCAAAACTATTGTGATCAAAATTTTCGAAACCGAAAATGTCTAAGACACCGATTGCGGTGCGCGTAGTCGATTTAGGTTTGTAAATGGCTGCGTTAATTTTTTTAACGATGGTGACAAAAAGACGTCCGTAGATACCTTTCACGAAAGCGTCTCTGATGTCTACAGATTGTGTTTTGCTCAGAGTCGACACGACCGTTTCTCCGTGTGCGAATAGCGTCTTCCTAGTGAGCGCATCGATTAGAGACTGGGTCGGCACACCCAACAGATGTGCAACTCTTTTTACGTTTGCTTGTTCTATGATTTCCGTTGCATCTAAATTGTCTACGACCGTCGCTTCGTACTTTATGTTACCGCAGTGCAAAACTGCTGCTAATAATTTCAATATTTCCCATATTTCCGGTTCTGTGAATAACAAGACTTTCATAGCAGATCTAATATCCGCGAACTCTGCGGCGTCATCTCTTCCTTCGCAAGTGAAACTGCCGCCCTGGAAACAATAATACAGATTATGTAAAGAAAAGTTTAGTTAAGGAAAAAATAATGGTATAACGAATGCTTACTCCTGATAAATATCTATATTCTGTTGGTTCTCCCAGCTCAAGCTTCTTCTTCTCTTCTTTGGACAGTCCGGCCAACACACAGTAGAATACATGATAATTTCTTTCCTCCGAACTCTGAGATACTATTCTAGATTTTTCTAATAAGTATTGTTCTATCTTAGCACCCTCTATCACACCGCCGCTGTTAAAATGTATATCGATGTATTTACCGAATCTTGAAGAATTATCATTTCTGACTGTCTTCGCATTACCAAATGCTTCCAGAATTGGATTTGCTTCTAAAATCTGAAATTATAAAATTAAAAATGTTTTAATCTTATCTATTTAATATCTTACAAAATCGAATTATGTTTAACATCAAATGCTATGCATTTCTTTATCTACACAATTTAAATGCAATTGACGTATTTGATTAAATTACTGATACAAAACAAATCTGCATAAATCTTACTGTCACAATACTACGACGGAATGACGTAAGATAATAAATCATTCTACCACATTTTATTTATTTAATTGTATTTAAAAAAATAATTAACTAAATAACAATTCAGATGACAATTATTCTATCGCGAAAGAAAAACCTATATGTTTCACTAACTTTAGATTATACATGAAAAGGTTAAATGGTGAAATGTAACGAAATAAAAGTTTGATTTGAAATTCAGTTACCCTATAGACTATTATTTTCTCTCAAAATATTTATTTCTCTCAAAATGCTACTCATATAAAATATGCGTATCCAAAAAGAATTTATCAATGTTATAAATATTACTTCACTAATATTCTTTATAAAACTAGTACAAAAATACTTGTATGTCATTGGCCTTTAGCAAACATTCACACAATAAAAGCGATACTATCATAATGATAATCAAAACTAGAGATTGTGGTTGTCTATCAAAATACAAACACGAATTAATTTCTTAATTATTTTACTAAAAGAAAATGAAATTGTACTAAGCGACACAACACACAAGAATTGAATTTATATATTTTTTTATAACTTCTAGTGGTCTGTAGTCATTCATATACATTTCTGAACACGCCAAAATATTTGGTACTGATACTTTGGTATATAAGTGTAATTAGATGTCTATGGCACCTGCTGTTCTATCCAGGAATGCTTGCCACTGATCGCGGCGAGGTACTGAAGGATGAGCTTGGTGGACTCCGTCTTCCCAGCTCCTGACTCCCCGCTGATGACGATGCACTGGTCCTGACCATAGCGTCGCATGTGAGCGTACGCGTTGTCGCCTATCGCGAAGATGTGTGGCGGCAATTCGCCGATCTTTCTTTCTTTGTATAGCTTTATTTGGTCCGCAGTGTATATTGGTAGTATTTGGTAAGGATTCACTGCTACCAGTATAGAACCCGTATATGTCTGTAATAAAAAATAAATACAGTAAATTAATAATAAATATTGAAATATTGTTTTTTTCTTCACATAAACATCAGTGGTTCTCTCTCGTGTGTAAATAATTAATTGTATTCTCTTCTATTTATATTTATATTTTTAACTTCAAAAGAAGCATCACTGGTGTTTAAAATATTTTATACCTTGAATGAATGAATTGTCAATGAAAATATTTCAATTTGCAACTAAGGACTAAAAACAGTAACTTAAATAATTTCGCCCATCGGAGTTCCTTTCATTCCTCCTGTAATCGATCATAGGTCATACACTTATCATTCTTACACATTACAAAAATTGCCAGACATAATATGATATTAACCACAAGAAATGTTACTTACATAAATAAGGTTTTCATTATAACGTATGAGCAGATTCCTAAGTATGCCGGCCTCGTGCAGGTCGCCGAGGGAGATCATGTCCTCGACACCGTGCACGGAGGTCGCGTGCATGGCCTTGATGCGGCGCTCCGGGGGCAGCCATTGCTCGTGCCCGTCGTCATCGCGCACTCGGATCCTGCGCCCCTCTGCCGCTAGGACACGCGCACCGATCGCCACATCGAACTCCCGCCCCGATACCGGCTCGATCCATATGTAATCACCCTGGAAAGCAAAGTTACTACATTAATGATAGACCTCAGAGAAATATTACCATCTTTTGACTATCTGTGAGTTCAAACTCGCAGATAGAGCGTTGCATTTCAAAGCAAAACAAAAATTAATACCTCAGAGTAATAGATATCCGTGGATATTTTTTTGGATTCAACTCTTACATCTCTCCGCACAAAATAGCATGAATTTCTGAAAAGCTGGTAAATATTGCAATTCTAAGAAGTAACCTGTCATAGATCATAAATGGTATAGACACGTCGCTTTCAAAATAATACAAATATCTATTTCTGTTACATACTATAACTTCAATATCGTCGGTATTAGACCGGAAGGATAGGACGACAATGGTCGGCAGGCCTGTCAAAGAATTAAATAGAAAGTCCGTATCCTTATAGAAGCGGCGGCCGAACGTACCGAGGATAATTATCTCGATCTCTGTGAAAGTGACACTCGCTAGAGAATGCTGATGAGACGACACATTCTAAAAGAGCATCTATTTAGCGTAGTTTTAATATTAATGTTTTAAGAAGTTACAACAAATACTTAGGTTAGTTATAATTTAATTTAGGCTTAGGTTTTGTTATTATTTATTTCTAGTCCTACTGTTACTAGTATTTGGTAAAAACTGTGTTTTGTATGTTTACAGAGGTCGCCACATTCGCTCACAATATCAAATAGGAGTGTGAATGAAGATGTCTTCAATCGAAAAGGAAGCAGTAAAATTAAATAAAGTAAAAGCTATTTTTCTTTAGTATTCATTTACCATTAAATACGAAAATGTTATTTAAATTATAGATTCTAGTTATACTTGTAAGATTTATCGCAAAGGGAACATGTACATTCAATACAAATCAATAATTTTTTTTAATCAAGAGAAATTCTCGTATTGTATGTATGTTATTTTTATTTTTAAATTAAAACACGCGTTATAATAGTCTTGTTTGGTACAATCCCGTTAAATTTAGAACCACAAGAATACATAGAAATTCTAAATTCATTACTAGACGATACTTTGGAAAGTATTGTGTTAATTTGTTTCAGACAACTATAGTCGTAAAGTTTTATTGCACATACGTAACTGCTTTTTAAGCAAATAAATCTATTTCAACATTTGTTACGTACCTCAAATGTGTTGAACATAGCACATTATCGCTTTTAACAGTTCTAGTCACAATTTCACATTAAAATGGGAGCCGAGCATCTTAGTACAATTGATTACTAACACAGAAGTTAAATTAATATATTAGATAAGTTTATCTATATAAAAATTGACCGCGTCTGTCAGTGCGCAAGGTCATTCATTATTAGTTTGTATTCGTTATCAATATTCTACTGAGTTATAATATGATAGTTGGCGTGACGGAACGTGTCTGAACCATCAAACGTGATTTATCTTTTAGCATTCTCAAGAAACATTGAACATCTGACGTTTTGATAAATTGAAGTTAGATTTATCTCTTTAAATTCCCTTAAATTGATTTATGTTATATAAAATAAAATTGTAAAAAAAAAATTGAACAATAACGGTAACGTTGTTTAATATTTGATGCTTTTTAACCTAGTCCGCTGCCCAAAAGTTACGTTGAAGACCTAACCTTAAGATTCTGTTTTAGAATTCCATTTCTAGAGACAACTCGGACTAATCGTGAAAAATATTTGTCAAACGTTATTTTTTGTGACAACAGTAGTGCTTAAAAACATAATGTTTTACTTTTATTATTAAAAATTCTTCATATAATTTTACGGAAGGTTTTATTCCGAGAAGCCCCTCGAGGAATGCGGTTTATTAAATTATGAGTAACATGAGATTAAAGCCGCAATGTCCGTCTTAAGTTCAGGTGCATGCAGTAACAAAATTATCATTGCAAATTAAAATGAAGTATAGTGATAAAACATAACTATACTGCTCTACAAAAATATATGTAGAGATGAACACTGAACCATCACGGAAGGCAATAATGTGAATATGGTACAAATAATAAATCAATACTCCCACTGTCTTTTCCTAATGGCACTCCCTGGAACAATACGAATCTCTAAAATTTATTCGACTTCAAGCCGTTTAGGCCAGACTAGGGCAAATCACAATAGAATAAAGAGAATTGTTTAACTTATTATTATCGCTCAATGTTGTCAGATAGTCGTAAATACATTTACATTAAAATATGTTACTTTTAATTTCAGTTCAAAATTACAATATTAGCGAGTATACCGACCATCAGGTCTATTCAGGGATTCCATGGCTCACGGAGTCCTGGGCCCGATTTTCTTTCTCAGCCTTAAGGCAGACGTGCAAAAGATGCATATATACCCGCGAAAATATTTACGCTACCGCTAGTTATCCAATAATCTATTAGTGATGTTGGTATTCTGTAAGATCATGACATTTAATAATGCAAGAAACGGCAGCTTGGTAATACAAAGCATTTTTGAGATTATCACCACTACATAAGTATACATTGGAAGTTAAATACATCGTCATCTATCTTCTTACAAGATAAAGTAAGTCGAATAACTGTTGTTTTGTACATTACGCTCTACGTCCTCTCATAATTACGTGAACCTTGTTCTACACGTGTCAGAGTAAAGAGTATGTAACTGTCACATTCTAAACTGACAGTCCGGACGAGGCGAATTGATGACAGTTCTAAAATAAAATAATAATAAAAACATAGGATATAAAGGTTTTCAACTTCATCGCGAGTTCGGACTTTTTATGTAAATTCAAAAGGCAAAAATCCAAAATTGATTAAAAAAAATTCTGAGCCTTTTAATGTTTTGCAATAGAAATACATTAATAAACTACAAATTACCATATTGATTTCAAGTTTTAGAAAAAAGGCATGTTATAATCTAGTGAAAGCTACTCAAGGATGTTTTAAAAATATTCTTTACTTTCTAAAATTTGTTTAGAATTTATACTAATATAAATGTACATGTTCCTTTTTACCTTGAATTTACAAGGATTAAAACAAAAATAAGACTAAAAAACGAAAAAATAAAAAATAAGGCGATGCTATTTTTAAAAGAGTAATTTAAAATTTTTCAATAACTTATTTTAATACTATTCTTTTTCGCAGTATCAACTTTTATTAGTCGGACTACGACATTGTGTTGACATTTTGTCCGTCACCGAAGTATTGAATGTGTTATCAGATCGAATGTTTTGGTAAACTTTGAATAGCGGTCACACAACTCGCGGCGTGCACACATTCGACTCACGTTGACTTTCTAAACACGTCTCAATAACTCAAAATTATAATGTTTTGCGCGTGAAAGTATTCACCACTGTATACTTTGGTAAGAACGCATGTTTAAACGGCCTCCTTTAAAACTTATACGAAAGAAATACACAACTTATTATGTCGTTCGTTTTTCATTCCTGCAGTAATCTTTAAATACAAAATATACATAAAACATCACATGTTTAAGTTCATTAATTCATAGTCAAAATAGATAATTAATGAGTAGAATATGAATAATATATTACTAATATTAGCAATATTAACCTACAACTCTATAAGGCTAGCTACCGGATCCCGGACTTCTTCCCACACGTCGGCATGTTTGGTCAGCGGAGGCGGGACACTCCCTCTCAATTTGGCAATAATTGACCATAGATGTTAGAACATAAATAAGCAACAAATGAATAAAAAATTAACCTTTTTTTATTTCGTTATTTAAAATGGTATCCTATTCCCAGCGTAAAAGTGAGCGCCATCTTTCAATATATATTATTAAATTTATCATACACTACTAATGTTTATTATATGCCTATCGTCGTAATATGTATTAATGATTGGTGATTTTCATTAATTAGAGATTATTGAAAATCATCATAAATAAATACATTAGATTGAAAACAATCATAATTTATTAGGATAGAATAATTGCATAGTAAACGCGGCGTGCGCAGGTCAATGCCCTCACGCAGAGCTAGATTCAGACTGTAGGAATGTGTTGTTGCCAAACGCGGTGATCGGAAACCGCCTGGAAAATGTAGCCGTCAGCCTCGCTGCGATTTGTGTCGAAATCGCGCCTAAACTTACAATATAAGTCAACCAAACTTGTTTAATGAGCATAAATTTATTTCAAATTCATTTACCATTTATTTAGAAACAATTTAATTAAAAATACAGATCAGAGAGATTGAATTGCTTATCATTCATAGCATCATAATATTACCTATGATACTCCAAAAAAATACGTAACTAATGACTACTATATACACATGTATACATATGTATATGTCTACATACTCATAAAAACTTAAAAACATTACTTTCCTTCTGGGTGCTGGTCACAAATTTTAATCAGCAATGTCAGTAAAAACCAATTCTAAAAATCATTTTTGTTTCATTTTCATTTACATACATAATATTTTTTTTTTAATAAACATGCATCGTTTTGTTGTTAAATTTTTTCAGACTTAAAAAATGAGATATACTACAATCAAAATACATATTGTAATAAAATTTGTAAAAACTTTATTTTTTTTGCGTATTTTGTATTGTCTATTTATATGAAAGTCATGCTTAGAACTTGGTTAAGCCATGGCTTATAGCTTAATTTGTATCTAATACATAGTAAACTGTTTGTTGTAGTACACAGTACTGTACTATGCTTTACCCAATACACGATCATTGATACGTATTCTGTAACCCGAGTATTGTAAGGGCGTAAAGTAATGTAACTCAAGGCAAGTGAGCCCGCGGTGCCTTGAACCTTGAACCTGCTCCACTATACAGTCACGAAGACGCGCAGGGCTGTCAACACTTCAAAATTGTATATGCTCGCTGCATCTATACTCTTAGATCTTACATATTACACAACAAATTTTGATAAAACTCAATCAATAGAATCAAATCAGTTAATCAATAGATCAAGAAATCAATAGACAGAGTTTTTCGAGAAAAAGGTTGTTTTCGTGTACACCCATATAATAGCAAAGAAAAGATTTTTTTCAAATACGAAATAAACTCTACTAAATACTATTTTATTAATGTAAGCAATTGACCAAATGTCGACTAAACGTGATTATGGTTGTCTCCCACAAACACAGTATTAAACAAAACAAGTGAAATTTTATCTGACAGCCCTAATACTGCACCTAGTGGTCTTCATTTTGTACAATTACGGTACGCGATGGCAATGCGCCGCGCATTACGTAACAAGCTACGACGGTTTCTGAATTTAAGTATTTTCATTCATGGGTCTTTGAAATAGGATAAGCCAACATTTACGTGAAATGCCAAGAGACTCTATTTTTAATGTGTGAAATGTCTTCAAGTAGACTGTACTACCGTAAACTATCATCACATACATAATTTTTTAAGCAACTTACAAATATTCAATAAAATAGCTAAAACATTTATAATTAAAAAAATTAAGTATATTATATAGAGTAGAGAAATTTATAATATCAGAGAAAGAAGAATAAGGAAAAAAAGATTTTTTCCAAGTTTTTTTTTAATAGTAAGAAGAGGGGCAAAGTTTATTTTTTATTGAAAAAGATGCTTGGTCTATGAGTATTTATACTATTAAATGTTATAACTGATAGACATTTGTTTGAAAACAAAAAATTAAAATAACACAATTAGGATAAAAAATATTTACAAATATTTTTTTAAACATCTTTTTTAGATTTCAATGGCCAGTAGAAAAGATTTTGAGAAGTGAAATAACAATGGACTTATTGTATGTTCTAGATATAATGAACAATGGAGACGTAATGTCCTCGGTGGACGAATTCTAAAATCAACATTCGACGTTCATAATTAATAACTAATTAATGAAAATGCTAGTGAATTTGTTTACAACCTTACATATGGTGAAATTAAAGATCGTAACTTTAATAAAATCAACGTGTCTCCTCGTGACAAACAGGAAATAAGTCACTCGAATGTGTGTTGGTTTATGAAAATTTCCATAGATACTTAAATTACTTACAATAAATTTATAGTGTAAATTACTAAGTAACAATACTTACTCTGGTAACGATGACCATTATGAAGCCGACATGTGGTCACCACCACGATCTGTAACAATATGGTTAAATTGAGTGTCAAACTTTACCACAAATATTATTACTCTCTTTTATATTTCTTCTACCCATTCTGCCACATGGGTATTATACAAAATGAAATAAATAATTCTAAACAGGATATTACAAACAGTAAATTTAGTTTAATTAAATTGCAAAACGCGTAAAAAGCGTTTTTTTTTTTCGTTTGAGAATCGAATCAAGAAACTGACGTCAATAATTCGCTTATTAGCTAACTATGCAATTTTTAAAACGTATTTCTATATTTATTAAATCAGCATTACCAAAAGACGCCATATTGGATATTTCACAACGGTTCTTTTGTCTCGTATATTGTCTGTGGTATTTTAAGTAGACTTATTGTTCGGTTGTCAGAAATACGCATCATCATTGCATCAAGCTAAGACGAGACTCGCTTTTGTATTTAAATTTAAAAAAATATTTGATTTAACATAAGATTTATAATGAATTTCAAATTGAATACTTGTTATTAGATTGTTATAATGTATGGTAACATTTTGTTCCATCGTAAAAATAATTCAAGTGAATAAATATGAATTATGAAGTCGTAGCTAATGTAATGCTAGAGAACAATAAAGGAGGGTATTAAGAGGAATTAACATGTCGAATCTAAATTCCTTTTTTATCTAATCTTGTATCCAATGCCATACGTTCACAAGTTTTGTGGTACTGTAGCCCATTACCAAGCTGTCTTCACAATCCAATTAGTCGCTTAATCCTGTACTTTGCTATATATAATATACATATATAAATCAACGATTTAAACTGGTTTAGTGTATAATTTTCTATACAGATTATTAGAGTAGTGAATACTAAAAATAATGAACAAATATTCAGTAAATCTAGATAGATAATAGAGGAGACTGACATGTCTAAAGGTATAATCACGCAAGAAGACTTACAAACGCACAGATACAAACATCCGCTCAAGATTGTGTCATCTTTATTTTTGCTCTGCAGTGATGTTAAGTACAATAGATAAATAAGAGCCATGACTTAAAAATATAAGCAGTCAAAAACAGATACTTCGTATTATACGGTTATAAAAACAATGCCATTTATAGTGCAAGTTTTAAAGTGAATAAAAAATGGATCACGATTTTAATCGAATGAACGATTGAACGAATGTTTGTAACATGAATGAATGAATCGATTTTGGATGATAAAACCTATGTTTATAGCGATATTAGGTAGGTCTCTTGTCTAATAATGACATCACGTGATATATGTAAGTTTGTGAGCATAACGCGTAATAATGTTATTATATCATCAAGTTTTTAATGTAGGACATTCACGATATTAACCATAACTTTAAAAAAATAATAAATACTCGACAATTGGAATAGTATAAAGTATCCTATATATTTGGAGTTGCGAAAATTAAGAATCAGTTTTATGCGCCACAGATTCTAAATAAGCGAAAAACTTTGCCCAATCTAGCACTGACTTACTATTCAAGCGTTTAACTCATAAAATATAAAAGGAATAACTTCATTAAGCCTTGTGCGTGATACAAAAGGAAAATAAATTAAAGGTAACCACGTCAGCTGTAAGTGCAGGTGTTAGTGACGCATTGTTTGGTTTCTCCTGAACAAACGCGATGCCTCGTTTAAGGTTTCGTTTTACAAGTGAACGTTTCTTTAAAGGATATTAAAATAGTGCTCCGTAATAAAAAGTATAAGTGGCTTGTTTGAACTTTTACTGATTTTTTATTCTTTATTAATTTCAGCTTATTGCGGGGATCTTTTTTGACAAACTTTTGTTTAAGAAGTTAGGATAGCTTAAATTAAATATTCAACCTGAATGGTAAGTTTGTAAACCATATTTAAAAGTTAATTATCAGGTCAATGTGTGCATAAAATAACCGTATGTGTATCTTTATCTAGAGAAACAGGTTTTTTTGATTTACATGCACAATGTCCAGAATTAATTTCAAATGATGGTTCAATATTCTTTTAAAATAAATGGCAAAATTTTCTTAATTTATTAATTTTGACCGTTTGATTTTCACTTAAAAATGTGTAATGTGACAACCCTTTATCTGAATAGGTCGAATACGTTAAAGCATTCAATAGGCAGCGATCGTCGCGAACGCGCCGGAAATCCTTTATTTAAGGCCGTTCATCTCACAGCGTTTGTCGCGCGTAATGCAATGCACACGCACTTTCTACAACTGACCATGAAAAGATAATTGCGTAAGAATTTTATACAGATCACTATATATATTTAAAGGATATACTTAGCAATGTGTTATCTTTAATTATGACTGTATAGTCCAGACTTTTTTTTCTGTTTTTATATAGATTTTTAAATACATTAAGGCATGGACTTGTGTTTCTACCGTCCATGTCCGAGTTTTATTTGCTTCAAATTATCTAATAGTTATCTATGTCCTTTTTTAATGTCCAACTTTATATCAATTTGTAAAAATTTACTAATTTGTGTGGAAGCGAAAACGGTACCAATCGATAGAGAAATAGAGATTTTTTTACATTAATTTCATTAGTTGCATATAAGATTATTTTGATTTGTTTTTTTCGTAACTTTTACGAGCTACAAACATTTAAAGTTTTATTTTATTTTGAAAGACATTGATATTCAATAGGTATAATTAAGTAACCGGTTTAAGTAATCGTCTCGGAAACAAGGGGACTTGAAATAATGAAAGCGACCTGATCGGTTACTTTCATATCATTGGATCCGGTAGATCGACATTGTATTAAAAAAACATATATCACCTTGTAGTACTGTGTAGTACCCTATGGGGTAGGTAGAGGTGCGAATAGTGCACCCACTTTTTACCCTGTGTATTCGTCCTATAATATGTTAGGGAGCGAGCTTATCACCATATCGGACTCATAACCTAAACTCTGTTCTGATATCGAGTTGAAAAAACCCTGTATCAGTTTGCTCGACCCAGAATTGGAACCCGAGACCTCAGCGTTGCGAACAAACCGCATTACAACTTAACCACCGAGGCAGTTGCATTACTTATATAACTTAATTAAAAATACATATCGGGCACAAGAACGTAAGTTGGAATGTATGTGTAATGTGCAAGTCTAGATTAGTAAACTAGTCTAGTTACGTATTCTGTGTGTACAAGAAAGTGATTTTTAAGATATTACGAAACGTTTATAAAAATACCGACACGTACTCTTGAACGTGATGCGTTCTCGTCACACCGCCACAATCGCCTCCCGCTGCGGAAGTCCACTGGATGTCAAAGTATTCGAGACGCGTTCAATGTATAATGAATACAAAAATTTGTATTCATTACATTTTGTATCAATTTCATTGAAAGTAAATTGAATACATGTTAGAAAACATTTTATTGTAAACGAAACAATACAACGATTGCATTCCTATTTGGAAAACACGAGAATAAAATAGGTGTTTATAAAATCAAAGAAATGAAAGACACTTCAAATAGTTTTGCTGTTTATTGCTGATTTTACAGCAATTAACAGTGCACGAATAGGCCAGTTGGTCTAATGCCAACATGATCGCACAGAGGACAGGTCATTTAAAAATGTTTAATTTAAATTGAAATTAATGTCTGATCAAAGAAAAATGCTAACTGGTTTACTTAATATACATTGTTATTTGTTTTATAGCGACACTAATATCCAATGTATCAATCGTTAAGTTTAATATGATAAGTACAATAATAACAAATTATAATGTTAATCTTTTCTTTTTCTTAGCTTAACTTTGAACGTAATCATTTTAACACTAGATATTAACATTAATGTACCTCGTCATACCGGTTCGGTTTGACTTTTCCTTTAACATATTGAACGTTCATGACCGAATGCTTAGTACATATATTGAGTATTCACGCGAAGTGCAAAAAAATCAATAAATACATTAATTTATTGTAATGACGCGGCTCGCCGAGGTCGTACGACCTTCACATCTCGCCTTAATATTTCTTTTCAATAACTTTGCAGATGCAAATTGCGGTTTATATGCTGATGCTATTTTAAGTTTATGTCTGCATTGAAACGTTAAAGTAGTATCTCTATTAAGACAAGTCACTACATGTTCTTGTTTTACTGAAGAGGTAATGAAACTTATAAAACTATATATTTTTTGTGCAAAAACGTATTTGAAAGAAATTTTGTATTTATTTTTACTGTTATTTATTTATTTTATTACTTATTATTAGAACTCGAGATATATTATAAAGGAGTAGCAAATGAAGTCAATAATCGGTCAATAATCCCATCAATCAGATTATTTTCTAGAAAGAAAATATACATTTTCAATTTTGGATACAAACTATTATAATATAATTTTACTTAATACTTAAGAAGTAGCAGTACTGTACAGTAACAGTTATAAAAATATAACCGTAATAGCTTTCGAACAGTTACAGACTGGTTACACGTGCACTAGACTTAGTTATTCCGTAACGCACGTGTCGAGCCTAGCGATCGATTTCCTGGACGTTTCTCCACGATTACTACATACATATGTTACACATAACATAGACATTAAAAAGGTAATATACGTTAGATGTATCTATTGTCGAAAATTAAGGTTCTTGAAGCATTTCAAAATGTTTACTATCTCTTGATTTAAAAATCAGAAGATTGGAAACATTTCGACAGTAACACATTCCACATAAGTTAACGACTATCTGTAATGAATTTAGGATGTTGTTATATAACGGAAAAAGGAAATATTCAATTGATTTATTTAATACTTTCAACATAAACATTCTATTTTCATTCTTCTCATAGCGTATTATCTGGGGCAGTAATAGCAAAAAGTGTAACTAATTTTTATATGTCTTCTCTAATTTTTTTTCGAACTCCTTGAAAATACACGATGACTTTCTACTATTAGCAGCATAGCGGCTCTGACCGTTATACGTAAACATATTTAGAAAAAAAATGTATTTCTCTATGCGTACAATATTTTATAAATCAAAATAAAATGTACTAAAACTCCTTGTTATTAAGACGTAATAATTTTATTTTTAACTTATTTCTTTATTCAACGCCTTTGTAATTATTTCGATCGAGTGCGTGAAGAGAAATTTAATCGATCATATTTTTTTATATAAATAAATAAAAATACGAACAATATAATTGATAATGTGAAAGTACATTTCGCAGCCCTGCCCATGTCTGTAGAGATTGTTGACGACGTAGAAATAGTAGTGGCAAAACTAGATCTAGCAGGAAAAACTTTACTACCAGAGTTCATTGAACTTAAATAAATAAACATATGTGGTTCGGAATACATAATTTTAAGTGCTTAATTTTTAACTAAAACCAGTATAATAATAGGTTGATAATTGAATTTAGGATTAGCACTAGAAAAAACAAGAGTGATTTTTCTTCGTTGTCCCTATTCGGTTAAAAAAACATTATATATGCTTTATCTCTCCACTGCTGGACGTAATCCACCATCAATCTTTACAAAGATCGGTCTGCCCTCATTCAAATAAATTATAATATATCCTAATTAAAGATTTAAAAATTACTTTATACCATAATATAATAACAATAAAAACTTTGAATGTTTTCAAGATATAATCTAAAGCATTAGAAGATAGACTCTACTATTTATTTTAAAAAATAGTATTATAATATATTTAGTTACAGATTACATCGAATATCGAATGTGTGGCAAAATTTTCGCCATCCTCTATTAATATGTAACTAGATGTTGTAAAGCTATTTTTTAAGTGAATAAAAAGCAATTCGTCGGCAAGCCAATTACCCAACGAACACGACACACAATCCGCAGCTAATGATGTTTTTAATCAATGTCCCAATGATTAATATGTTGGTACACGAGAAGTGTCTCGCGTTACTAACAGTATTTTTTAATTAAAGTGTCAATAGATTATACAAGTAATCTACTATACGTAAGTCTTCGAATGACTTTTTAATTTTTATTTCAATTTCTTTAAGAACAAATGCGAAACGTAACAAGTATTGCTAAAAGAAGTTGCACACAATTCTTAAGTTACATATTGTCACGACAAGCGAACGACGTTTGCAAATCGTGTGCAAACAACTTATACACAAAGAGGTTTGTGTAAACACACGCGATTCACCGCGTAACCCCTATTCCGTATTGCATCGCATAAAAAATGCCACTTTTAAGACATTTTTACTCTAATGATGTAATTATCTGATGTAATTACAAGTAATGTTTATCTTGTTAAATATTAGATTTATATTTATAGAGAAAAAATTAATAATAATTTATGAATTAATTTATCCGTAACAAATTTAATTTAAATATTACTTCTAGGCAAGTAGTGACAAGAAGGTAAAAAAAAATTCTTTGCCGACCTCGCATTTGGATTGATACGAAAATTCTAGATGTCTCAAGATTCAGTTATCTTACTTGTCACCAATATGATTAAATCACTTATTGTTATATCGTAGTGTTTGTATACACCAGTGATCTCACGTGCACTACTTAAGAATGTATCCTTACGTAACAGTTTATGATATGGAATAACAAACAAACGCTGTTTGTGTCTGAAAATTTATGTTTGTACAAGCTTTAAGACCCAAATTATTTTACTAAATTATTCAAATATGGAAGTGATTTAAATGTTCAGACATTATATGTATTGTTCATTTATCTGATTAGACTTAGTTTACAGATAACTTTTATAAAAAAAAATTCAGAACAAGGTATCTAAATAAAATACGATTTAATAGCTATTAGGCATCGTTTATTAAAGACTTAATTAGCTAAAACTACATTAGAACGAGCGAAATCATTATACGGACTATTATCTCTATCGTTGGTGATAATTCAGCGTTTACCGACGTTACTGCATACACAATGAAGCCGTGTCAGAACGGAGCAAACAACTGTTTATCTTTAATGCTCAAACACGGACGATGTAGGCAACGGTGCCAAGGTGCGTCTCGTTCAATTAAGAAAAGAATCATGGCGTCTAATCATGATTTCTAATTTAATAATTGGGTTATTGTTTTCAGTTTTCTATTATAAAAATCTGCCTACTAATTATTAATAATTGCATTGCAATTATTACTATGTATTTCTTATATAAGAGCATATTTATTTCTTATGAAACAGAATTGAGTAAAGTGTTGACAATATTTTAAAATACGTCTTTACGCGAACTAATTAATGAATTCCTCTATAAATAATAGCAATTTCTTGTTTAAAATTATTATTCAGGCAGGTTCCTAAACCCTCTCTCGCTTAACACAACGCGCTCCTAAATCACAGACGAAATAAAAAAAGTATGTCTCTATTGACAAACCAATAAATACAAATTTCAGTTGAAAGGTTACAATTGTGTCAACTTTGTTTACGGGAAAACTAGGCAATGTCTTTCTACCTACGTTATATCCGATAGATCGACAGTTGTAAGGAATCATTACTAACTCATGCAGAAGGTATTAGTCCTTTAACAGCCTTTGTTTTTTGTTACCAACGTAATTCACTCGTACTACTTTAAAAAAATCTTTTCACCTCCGCCTACCCCCTTGGAACAACAATATCTATATGCCCTTCACGTAACTTATTTATAATAGATTTTTTTCTATTGGTAATTTTACTAAAGTAATACTACCGATATAATATATAGTTAATACAATAGTTTCATTACAAAAACCTATTCTATAATCTATATGCTTCAATATAAAATTAATTTACTATTTTATAGATGACTGTAAAACTTTCAATCTGCGACAAATCGCATAAAAGATCGCATACGTAAAGAAATATAAAACTTTTAATCTTTCTATCGAAACCTGCATAAATTAATATGTTCTGTATTTTTAAAATTGTATTTTACACTAATCGCACGAAAATTTACATAAACAACACTAAATATCGTGAATTTAAATGTAATTAAACCTAAATAACTTTAGACTTTTATTTAAACTTGAGATTTAAATAGTTAATTTATTAAACTTTTTATTTCATAGCACATGATATTTTACAAACCATAATAATAAGATTAAATCAGATAACTCGTAAGCTAGTTTTTTTTTATTTTATTTATTTGATACTCGAAACAGTTAATAATCATTGAGAAACTTATTTTCATGAGTTATTTTACAAATTTAATCTAATACAGTCTAGTAGTGAATATAATCTCAGAATATATTATAAGGAACATGTTACTTTAAATTCTACATACAATTTTAGTAAGAAATTATCTATTTTATGATTTAAAAACTACGTCGGTTCCTTCAAATTACAGGTTGCATATTGCGCGGTCATTTCCATCGCTTGCGTATCACAAAGGATTGTGTTGCCGGCATTAGTATTGAGTGGAGTGGTGGTTTTTCGTTCTTAGATATGTTTTAAATAGGGTTGCATGTCTCGGATATTTTCGACATTAAGATAACTTTTTACACGCGACCTTATTTAAGTGAAAGTAATACATTTTATTAACACCATTTCAATACATGATTGCTATTATTTTAAGCTTTATGTAAAAACTTTCACATATTTTACAATCGATATCAACGGAGTTTGTATTGTCAGATTTTTTAATAACTTTGCAAATTACATTTGGAATAAATCTTAAGGTGAAATGAACTGAAATGTCAGTAGAAATTAAATTTTATAATCTATAGCCATCTGTCACATCTAAAGTCAAATGAATTAAAATGTTTTACTAATGTTTACTATAAGCCTTAATATTTTTAAGGATGTAAGAATGGATGTTTTATCCAATACAAAAACTGATTTTTTTTATAAAATCTTACGTAGTGTAGCTTTTAAATTAAAATTATGTTAATTTTATTAAGAAATAACGTTAATTTATCTAAATTATTTTTAAAATGCAACGCATTCAACCTTCAACTAGTGTACAGTGACTGAATACACGTCATGAGCAAAAAATATGATTTCCTAGAAATATTTTCTGTCATTCTGTTTGAATTCAAAGAAACGTGGATCATCATTAAATATGGCTAGCGGTTATATCTATACATATGTATTAAAACCAGGCATGGGTTACTAAACGAAACTTTTTTTATATTATAACTAGTGTGAACAAGTATAGACACGCGCGAAGATATAAAACATATGTTGAGCTTCACAAAATGAAGACTCAATAATGACCCAACCATAAATTTTTTGCTGAGTACTTAAAAAGCGATACAGGAATATTCACTTTCAAGTTACGCTATTAAGACTTAATATAGCATTGTTATAATAAACGAAATGTGTCACTGTCACGGATCACTTTTGACGAGAGGTTTTGTAATACGAGGTTGAGGTTTAGTATAACGCCATTGTCTATGCGTCTCTTTTGGTGAAATAAACAGCTCCATAGATTATGAATGTAACAGAATTACTTTTTTACGTTATTATTTTCCTTATAAACATGAAATGATAATAATTTCAATACTATATTTTCTTAGTTGACAAAACTAACAGACCTAGATTATACACGCGTAAAATCAATCTAAACAACGCACTAAATATAAACATAAAAATTGATTTCCTTACTAGTTATTTTAACATTAAAATAATTACAGCGATTGTTAACTAGCATTTAACGTTTAAAATATTTTTTACAACTAAACACGATATAATTATTAGAAATTACGAAAACGATTTCCTATCATATAATAACAGATAATCGAGTTCTATTTATAAAATCCGTTTGTGAATATTTTTTTAAATTACGTAATTTACATAGACAATTTTCAAATGTTTGTCACTGATGCTATTAACCAAAGATTGATAAACCGTAACTAATGTATCATTCTGGTAGATGCGTCTAATAGTACGCTTCGAATAATGTCCTGCCAAAAAATACCACAGTATCTATTAATTTTTGTTTACAATGAATAAATTAAGGCTTATTTTTAAATCCACCTGATGAGAATGGCGATATGGTGGAAAGATACGCAGTTTAATAGTTTTCAAAGGTCATAGTTGTACGTTCACAGTGATTCTGTCAACTTGTTTCTACACATTGATTCATATTGCCAAAATATTGGCGATGAAAAAATAGGCACCTACTTTAAAATAAAATGACTTTCAGGGATTCGAAAAAATAATGAGAACTGAAAGTTCTATTTCTAATTCTTGTATTTTATATTTGTATTTATAATAAAGCTAAAGAGATTTTAAGAAGGCCTTATGTATATTAATCGTATTTAAAAAAAAAAGATCACGCAACAGCATTGAGAAATTCAGCTAAAATAAATACAACTTGTCAAAATTATCAGTTACAATAGTAAAATAATCATAGCATTAAACTTATTCCTGATAAATTGTTATATGTTGGATCTTCCTGTTGGGTTGTAATTACAAACAGTGCCGATAGTGAGACAATGAACAATCGAAGGAAATTTAGCGTCTAAACATATAATGTAAGCAGGAATGAACGTATCTGAAGAAGACAACACAGAATACATAAATGTAAATAATATACCGATGTTTACTTAAGCCACAATTAGAACACTACTACCTGTTTTATTATAGAGCTACTGACTGTAACCAAAGAGGGGTTAGCAGAACATGTAAATATTCTTATTTCCAAAATACTACGTACGTTCGTATTCTCGTACCAATGAGTAACGAAATAAAATCATTCGTTGATGTCTTTTATATGAAAAGTAATGTATGTAATAAACGTGATTTAACATTGTCTATTTAAATCAAAGAACAATTTTAAAATGCAGTAATTAATTATTTAATTGCCCTTTAAATTTATTAACGCGTTCAAAATAATCCGTAAAAATCAATTGTAAAGTTAAAATTAAAATAAAATTAGATATATAAATTAGATGAATCTAGAAAAATTTTCTTTGCTAATCGAAGTTACTAACGATTTCTAAAATATTAAGAATTGCTACGTACAACTTCAGGCAATATAAAAATATGTCTTATAAAATATCTTGCGACGATTTTGTCTTTTTTCAATTAGCAAAAGAAGTTCAATTCGAATGTAGACCCTATTACTATAATTACAAAGCATATAGTTTAATGAACGTCTCTCGCTTAACACCAATGATGAACGCATCTACAATGTACACATTGTGTTGATAAGATGTCACAGAACATAACAATAACTTTTAAGTTGTCAGATTAATCTAGAGAGAAATTTTTAGGTTATAAAAATGCAATTTCTTTTTAAATCTTTTTTGTTAATGAATGCGGCGTTAAGGGTTAGTGCACAAAAGAATTTCTTTCTTTGTTACACCTGCTTCATATTATTGTCCACTGATTCGTAACAATACACCGCCATGAATGTCGATAATCAATGGGCGCGGCGGCGATGATGTTTACAACTTTCTATGGGAAGTGGGAAATTGGGGTGCCATTGTTTGTTATGTGTAATTTGTACGCACATACCGCTACTCCGTATTAACCTTTTTATTATATGCAATACTCTATACGAGGAATATAAATGGTAAGGTATTTATTTAATTGGCGGTAAAAAAAATGAAAAAAAAAATACGTACATCAAATAATTAATGTAATTAGAATGTTAAGAATGTACAGTTCACCTCACATAACTATTTGCGTTCCTCTGCGTAACTTTCATCTGCAACGGTAAATTCAGTCTAGTATTTCGTACATTACAGTAAACACGATAAATGTGACACGACTATCTGAAATATTGTTTTGTACACCACGGTTTACTTGAAGATTGTTATTAGTGTACCTTCGTTTATCGAGTGTCATAATTGTCGAGTAAACACCGCAAGAGGCTACGTGGAAGCGATCTCGACAGATCTCGGAACGATTTGGAACGAAGGTGCGCGTGAGTTCACGCAACCATTAGATCGTGTCTCATTGCAGTTAGATAATACACGGCGACTTAAGTCATCTGACCGCAAGTAAACAATCGTAGGTCACAATGTCATGTCTCACGAAATTTACCGTTAAGATCCGCCGCTGCTGACTCGATCAGGCGCCCGCGCCCGTCCTCATATCACAACACGCACGCTAAAACAAACACAGGGTTTGATCACTGCACACGGACACCGGTCACTGATCCTCGGGCATTTCGTCCGCATTCGGTATTGTACACTAGGGCCGCGTCGACTGCGCACAGGACCACCAAATGCGACGGACCGTGAACGTTAACCTACCTGCAGCGCTTGCGTGTCGCCTGTCGGCCCACTAGACCGGGGCGACTGTTTTACCGACGTCGTCCGCCGCTATTCTTAATACAACACTATAAAAATAAATAAACTGCAATTTAAGATTGAAAAAATTATCACACCTATGGAATTAGGTAACTTTATGTATTTTATGATAATTACTTTATTCGTTTTCATTCGAAAATATTTGATTTGGCGAAATAAAGTAGCGGAAAAGCCTTAAACTGTTTTATCTACTTAAAAGCGCCATCTATGTTCACTGAATGGAAAACAAACATATTTTTTAATTACAACTGGCGGTTACAACAAATTCAAACTTATTATATTTCAGCTGAAGCAATTATTTTCAAGAATCATACTTTTTATCACACTTAGAAAGCACAAAGTTAACATCTTGTATAATCGTATTGGTTATATATTCATTTTAATGTTGAAGGTTAACCAGAGATGGCGCTACTGGTTACGATGAAGCCTTATTTTTACACATCCTATTAAGTTATATTATTATAACGCGTGAGATAATAATTCAAAACAAAGTTAACAAAGTTTGCAAAACAAAGGCGTAATAATAGATACATTGTTTATAATTATACGCTATTTTAAATGGCTCGTGGAATTGAAAATGCAAAAGGTTGCGTATTAGTCACAAATGCGATAGACCCCGGATTTAAAACACGTAAACATTAAAAGGTTGGGGACACACTGGTGATTTAGATTTAAATTTATTAAAAAGACGTTAGTATAGAAATACTACAAAAAATATCATACAAGGATAAAATTTAAAAAAAATTAGATTACTATGTAATTGTTGCCGATGCTCTGAATTTAATTTTTGAAAGCTTCATTTGACAATAAGTCAGCATATTTTAGTTAAAAGACTAAGAGAAATAAAGAATCTAAAACTAACATAACATTCTAGTCAATTTTACATTCAAAAGTTCCGTACATAAGAACACTATTTTATTTGATAGCTATGAAGATTGGGTGGTACTCATAAGCGATAGTTATACATTATGTGGTGAGAGGTTTGGTCGTTAGACCATTCTCTCACAAAAAAAAACCTGACGAAGGCCAATTGGTAACAGTAACTGAAATGTTATGAATGATAAAGTACGAATTTAAGACGCTCATGAAGGACTTAATCAATCATAACACAGAAAATCTCTTTCTCTTGGAAAATCTAATCGAAAAATAGATCATAAGAAATACATAAATAAATTTACGGTATCGCTAATTTTGTGATTAGAATTGTTTTGTCACATGTGTCTTGTATTGAAGTTACCAAAGGCAGAATCAAATCAAAAAAATTACAGCAAGAAAAGTTCTAACGAATGCTCTCAGAGACGCGAGCAATAATTATTTATAAAACGTAATATAATAGAATAGAAATAGTACGTAATGCTGTCGTAAGTACAGACACGCGTTAATCAGTTCTCTAATAAAATATAATTTCATTCATAATCCAGAGCAGACGAAGTTTGCTTTGTTGTTGACCTGAGAAGATAAAACATTGACCGATTAATATTTATTGTTACATCGTAACTCATTTGTATGGACCAATGTCAGCGACGTTGGGTATGCGGTTTGTTATTAATTTATGTTTCGATTGTGGTTTTACATTGTTTTATTGATAGTATAAATGTATAAAATAGTTTGACAAGATAGCTTAGTTTGGTAAGATTTACCTAAAAGATGTGTACCTAAAACTGCTTAAGTAGCGCAGTTGTTTTACGGCTGCATTGCTAAAGTTTCGGATTCGAATCCCGGGTCGGCTAAAGTGATAGGGTTTTTTCAACTCGATATTAGTCCCGAGTTTGGAATTAGTGTTCAATATGGCGATAGACTAGTCCCTTATCGAGATATAAGAAAGAAGCTAAGAGATTATCAAATGTATAAAAATTGACATGTTGGTGTTTATGCTACATTTGTCTGCCCGCGTGTAGGTTTTCCTCAGTCTGCCTATCCTGCCCGACCGCTGTTTGCATCATTATTTTTTTAAGTTAATAATTACTTAAAACTATATTCATCTATTAGAAATAATTTCATTAACAATAATGGTTCTTGTTTTATTCCTGTCCTAATTATGATACGTCGTCACCGGATTTTAAGCCGGATCATTTAACAAATCACCGTCTCGACTGTTGTCATTCAATCGCTAATGATATTTATGACTTTATAACGACAATGATTTGCAAATCTCGTTCTCAGTGAGTTTGTATAAATATATTACAATTTATCGCCGAATATAACTTGCCGATAATGCAAATTAATCTAATAAATTTTATGAGCTCGTAGTATGAACAAACATCGTAAGAACAGAATAATGCCAAGAACGAATTCCTGCGACGCCAAGAGCGAATTCTTATGACGGCATATGTGTTTATTGTTTAGAATTCAATGATAAATAAATAATTTATGTTAAATACAATGCGTTGGAAAATATTAATATTTAAACTCATAAAGAAACTTTTGAATTAGCGATAATTTAAAAGTTTCTTTAGGAGTTTATTTCTCCGTATATATCATGGGAACAATTTTTACTATCTTAATTACATTCGTTGTAGTATGATCTGTGCACAGCGGTAATTCTAAACCAATAAGACGTAGGGTCCATAAAGAGAATGTAAATATTTCTAAAAGCCCATAAGAAGTTTCTCTTGCGTTGTGGTTGTCTATGAGTATCAGTGATCATTAAGCACTCCGCTTGGCCAACTATGCTATAAAAAAATCTATGTGTCAATAACAAACTGGTCATGTAAATGGTGACCCCATCGCGAATGTGGTCTGCGGGTCATATCTCATAAATATGTGACATCCGCGAGATCTGCAATTTTAGCATCGTAATGAGTAACGTCGCCGCGCTTCCGTGTTCGTCTTTAATAAATAAAACATTATAATTACACGCTTCCTTTTATGTCCGCCATTAATTACGGCTTTGTGTTTTTGTCATATTATTTATTTACTTATGAGGTTGATTCTACGATAAATTTTATTGGACCCGTTAAAGTAATGAACAAGGAAGATGAAAAATTTATGTTGCTGATTCGAGTAGTAATTTTGGCAAAATATGGTACCAGTCGAAATTTCTTTAGCAAAGGTCGTCTATAAATGTAAAGATTAGTGTTTTACTTATACACTCGTTTGCCACCTTCTTCCATAAAAGAAAACAAATATGGCGTTGAATTGTAACATTGTTACGGACTGTGTACATGTTACATTCCATAAAATAAATATAAATTAAAAGCTTATAAATAAGGGAATTTTAATAGCAATGAACATCTTTTACGTAAAAAAAAATTGGCCTCTCATCGCAACATTTTTTTTAAATAATTCATAAGATACAGCAAGTCTAGTGATTGGAGCTATAGAAATACTTTGATAATGTGTCGATGCTCACATCTCCAGCTGGCAGTTCCGGCTTGGCATCGACTATCCACCTAAGTCAACATTAATAATACTCACTAATATGGCAATATCTGACACGCTAAGAACACCACAAGTTAATAAAATATTACTCGGACTAAATATTACTCGGATTATAAACTAACAGAGGTTCTTCGACATTACTTGTCATTAGTGTTCCATATATTTTAAACCATTTCTAATTCATAGTTTTTGTGAAAAACTAGCGCCTTGGCCACGATCTCACCCGATGTCAAGTGGTGAATTAGTCGAAAGGTGGAAAAGATAAAGTTTTAATCTTTAAATACTGATGACTTGTGGAAATGCTATTAAACACTTTTCTCGTTTGTATACAAGTCTTGATTTCGAAAAAAAAAAACAATTAAATACTATCAAGATAATACAAGACGTAGCCCTAACCGAGCATGTATGAGATGTATGGATATAGAACACGCGAGAGAGGTGTCAACCGTGCTTTAATATAATATTGTTACAAGATATATTTAATTTCTGAATGCTTTAAACGATTAAAAAAATATCTCAATGAAAAGTAAATATATGGTCTATTTAGTTCGAGTAAGCATTATGATTTTAGCCTCGTAACACATTGCTTATTATTATTGTCTAACCTTTGTTTCTAAGATCCCTTTTATGTATAAACGAGAACAGAAACTTCTATCGTCACACAATGTTATGTATACACGCGACAAAAAAAAACATTCAACAAAAGTAAAATAAAATAATAAAATTATTAAGTTTCTGTAAATTTTATTGTGGCTTCGTGACTAGCGATTCACATTTTATTATTTTTTAACAGATTATAAAATTGACAATTGTTTAATTCTGTCAAAATCGTAAACAATCATATCCGCCATATTAAAAAAAATTGTTTAAAGATGGCGGTTTAATGAAGGAACTTATTAATATTTTGCATTTTGCTAACAAGATCGTAGACCGCTTTTAATAGGTTGTCAAATATCTCCCTTCCGCCTTTTTGTCTTTTGAATTTCGCGGCTATGTACAAAGCGCTACAGAGCT
>JAABKM020000001.1:7218656-7232116 GCA_016277805.2 Papilio aristodemus | reverse complement strand
TAATCATGCATAGCGTCGTTTTGTAGGTTATGTCAAGACCTTTCAAATTATGTATAGTATTGCCAGATACGAGCTCTATAGCGCTTTGTACATAGCCGCGAAATTCAAAAGACAAAAAGGCGGAAGGGAGATATTTGACAACCTATTATGATAAAATGATTATTTAAGGGATGCATTTAAAAGACGCGAGATATTGACCTTAAACAACAATTCTTTTCCTCTGTAGCTAATTTAATTTTTTTTTGTCTTTAGACCTTATCGGGCACAGGCGCTCTGCGACTGGGCTTCGAGTTCATTATGAAGCACTACGCCAAATCCAAGGAAGTGTGGATGCCGAATCCCACATGGGGCAACCATCCCCAGATCTGCAACATGCTTAACATCCCCCACAAGAAGTACCGCTACTACGACGCCAATACACACGGCTTTGACCTCGCCGGTGCCCTTGAAGATATCTGTGTAAGTACTTAACTTAAGACTCTTTAAATGGTCATCTTTTTAATTCACAAAGAAAGAAAATAGGTCTTGTTTTCTTATTGAAATTTCGGAGCCGTTTAACGTATTCATTCAAATCATCATCATTTTTTATATATTTTTAATAAATAACACATATAGGAAATATCACTAAAATTTTACTGTTTATTTCGAATCCGATTGTATTTGTTCAAAACTAAAAACCTTTTAAATACATTGGCAATGGTGACTGGCAACATTTTATTCAAGTCATTCTATTTTTAAAATATTTTCTTATTTGTTGAAAGATTCCGTTCAATTTTCTTCAAATGAAAGTACATCAATCTTTTTGTTTCGACTTTGTCATAATGTGCATGGTACTTTAAAAATTATAATAATGTATTTCGTGTCCATTCTCTTATATATTTTATATAACACTATAGTTAAATTACATGAATGAATACTGGCTACATACAAGATGTGTGTTCGTATTTATTCACAGATGCTTTAGGTCACTGTTAAGATAACGAATTGGGTCTTCTCACTGAGGTCAAAATTAATCGTTAAAAACAAATACGAATTATATACCAGTTTTGAACACTTTTTATTGTTTTTTTTTACTTAAGTACAAAAAAAACAATTCTCAAAAAATTAAATATAGGTAGATATGACTCCTTATTTCACCGTCTTTTTGGGATCGTGATAATATTGAATCTGAAGCCATTGTATATAAATACCTTACGCAATTTACAGTATAAAATAAAGTTAACATACACTCACGCCCATAACTCAAAGGGGTAAGCAGAGATTATGTATTTCAATTGCACGATCCTAGTACACCTCTCTAGTTTTTTCTACATCCATACATCGACGCATACATGCTCGTCGGTTACGGGCACTTCTCACATTAAACTTTAACAGATATCGTGTGATAGTAGAACTAGTAATAACCGCAATCAATCTGCCTACCCTCGTACGATCAGATACGTATGTCGGATAACTCGCACGCCTCGCCCGCGTGACCGGCGGGTGATTGATAATGGAAGATCGGATAAACACGTAATAACTTACGTAAATTTATTTAATAGATATCAAAAATACCTTTAGTCATAACTAAAATACTGATTAGTATTCATTCCTTTAATTTAATTGTAGATACAGAACAATCAGCTGATTGCTAAATGACCCCGTCAGATTATAAAATTCCCTTCTGCTTCACAGAACGACGGAATGAAGGAGACACATTTCTTTTTTTATAGTTTTCTCGATAATTTTTTATTTTTACCCTTTGGAGAAATGAATGCATGATATTTTTTTTTAGGAAGGTTTTCGTCAGACAATTCTATCATCAGTCACGTCTTTTTTTAGTTAAATCATTATCCAACTATCTCTTTCGTAGGCATACGGAAATAGCTTTCCACTTTTTTTATTTAATACTGACTATCTCATACCATCATAACCTATTATTAATTTAATTAATTATATTAATTAATTATCCAAAATTTAATATTTTTCCAGAAAATTCCCGAAGGATCCATAATCTTGCTGCACGCGTGCGCACACAACCCCACCGGCGTCGACCCGCGGCCCAACGAGTGGGAGCAACTCTCCCAGGTACAGTGTTCATTATCATCGCGTCATCAACATTTGTTCTCTGTGATGTGTGCTGTAACTGGTTGCAGCGTGTCTCTACATGTTATCACTTGGATTAGATAAATTAAAGCCTTGATAATGAACTTCAAAGGTCATAGTATATGTTATGGTAAATAAGATGTAATGGAAAAATTATATTTAAAAAATTTGATATTTACTAATGGATTCTAAATTCATTTAGCCACTATATTTTTGAATATTTATACACGAATTTTGTCTACACATGTACGAAACACGCACACTGAATAAACTGTATTACCTAGCAACTAAACTGACACGGTACGGTTCACACTAGTGCTCAATATTCCATACAGCCTTGAAATAAGCCGAGGCCAGAAGATAGTGGAACACCTCGTCGACACTTCAGTGATGGCACTTCAAAAGTACGACCTTCATACTGAAGAGCTGGAAGTAAGTATTAAACACAACTAAATGACTTATCCAGGATCCTGACCTAAAATTATTGCTAGTAGCTTCAATCTAATATGATGATATCCACAGGCTATAAAAGAGAGGAACCTGTTCCCGTTCTTCGACATGGCGTACCAGGGCTTCGCCACCGGCAGCGTGGACAACGACGCCTTCGCCGTGCGCCAGTTTGTGAAGGACGGCCACCAGGTCACCCTCGCGCAGAGCTTCGCCAAGAACATGGGTAAGGTACTCCTACACTCACTCACACTTGCCTCGAGGAGGCATCTATCTGTTCTGTATGTTGTAGCTTTGGTCAAGTGCATTTTGACCTGGATGTTTTATAAACGGACTAGAAATGTTACGTCAATTTGTGAATGATTCGTTCAGTTCATAATAATTTAAGAGGTAATTACATATGTTTATTTTTATATGTCGTGTAAACGGTGTCGGTGCACCGTAACACGTATGATTGCGTCAGCTGAAAATTTGTACGGTATATTTGTCGCTAACCCTCGACCTCGTAATCAGATCCACGTCAGAGTTTTTTTTTATTGTTGTTGTTTTATTTCCATCTTGAGCATGGAGTTCCAATTGTTTCGTTTATTATCAGCTGTGTTGGAACAGATTTCTGATCAGAGTAATTAATCCGTAATGGCGCGTTAAGAATATAATGATAAAAGTCAGTTCGTCTCTTTCCATCTAATAAGAAATGGATGGGAAAGGTGAGAAGGGCAGTACGGCTACAGTACGTGTAGTGTTACAGGGTTGTACGGCGAGCGTGCGGGCGCGCTGACCATGGTGTGCGGCGACGCGGAGTCCGCGGCCAAGGTCATGTCGCAGGTCAAGATCATGATCCGCACCATGTACTCCAACCCGCCGCTGCACGGCGCGCGCATCGTGCAGGAGATCCTCAACAACTGCGAACTCAAGCAGCAATGGTACGCTGCTTGTCACCGGCAGATTGTGACAGCCGACACATTGTAAATTATTACGCAATGGTTATTTGTTTTCGTAGGTTGTGCGACGTGAAGCTGATGGCGGACCGCATCATCACGATGCGGCAGCAGCTGCGCGAGGGCATCGAGAAGGCGGGCAACTCGCAGAAGTGGAACCACATCACCGACCAGATCGGAATGTTCTGCTACACGGGACTCAAACCTGACCAGGTCCTTACATTATACATACATCCTAAGATCCCAATTTTTTTTTAATGAAACGAATTAACTTAAAGGCATAGTATGTTAAATTTTATTTTTCTTCATAATAAAATTTCGTGAATATTATTTTGCAGGTGGAGCGTCTCACCAAAGAGTTCCACATCTACTTGACTAAGGACGGTCGTATTTCCGTCGCGGGCGTGTCCTCGAAGAACGTGCAGTACGTGGCCGACGCCATGCACCGCGTCACCTCGTAGACCTCGCGACTGTCGACTCTACTGCCGTCGACATAGGACATAGAATGCCTTCGATACCAGAGTGCACTATTTATTGCGATACTTCATTTAATTAGCGAGCAAAACATTTATTTTTTATTTATATAATATACTTTGTGTTTTAGTGTTTATTTAATAAATACTAAATTATATCGATGTTTTTCTTCTTTTTTTGGGCTAAATGTCGTGGTCATGTTACATGTCCCTCTGAGAATCTGGAAAACGTACAATGAGTATGAAATAGTACCACGTAGTGGTCGCAAATTCAAATACTGATGTAAATAAAAATAGAAATCTGTTCCTCCTACATCCACCTTGTCCCGGGGCATGTAGATCACGGGTGTTTGTTATTCACTCGACATTGATACGGACGGTAGTGTGTCTACATGTACGGATATTTTAGTGTTCAATACAATGTATGTTAATTTAGACGATGTTTGATCGAATCAAGGGTAATTTTACCTGCACACAAAATTTGAGCTGGTCGTGGAGCTGCGAACAATAGCCCTTCTTACTAAACTCATAATGCCTAAGGGTAATTTATATACTCTGTACAATTTAATGTGAAGGAAAACAAAATCAGTGTGTATATTTAAACTGTTTATTGTTAATATAAGTAGATAAAGTAAACTCGATGCCGAAACATAGAAAATTGTATTAACATTCTCGCTTGTGATTCTATGACTGAACTAAAGTCTACGCAAAATATTTACAGCTGACAAACAAAAGAAACGACTTATGATAAGAACAAACGACGCAGGTCCAATATTTGAAGTTGATTTTTTAAAAAAATATTCTATTTTTACACATTACCACGCTTCAAACCACCGTAAACAAACTGACCTGCATCCGCAATCCTAAAACAATAACATCTAACTTAACCGAAACTTACATTGATATATGTAACACATACAAAAAGAAATGTGAATCGTAAATTGCAGTTCAACTAATATACAATATGTAATAGCAACGACTGCCATCGATAAAAACTGTATGTCTAATATTTACAAATTTGTCAAAGATATACTAAACTCTATAAATGGCACAATTTCCTCGTGAATGCAAAAATCCATTCGAAACGAAATAAGAAATATGTACCATCATTGTATGCTTGACAAATGGCCGACATTTATTGAGTTGACAAACATTGTTGTTTCTTTACTAGAATATTTTTATAAGGCATATTTAGACAAATTGTGAGCGATTGTTTCAATTTGATAGTACTGAACCATATAATAAAAATAACAGTAATTTTTTTTACAAGCAATTAATTTAGACATTGACAAATATTTTTAATTAAACGATTTTTAATTGATCCCTGCCAGCGGAATATGTGCCTTGTATCACAATTGCATTAAAACATTGCAAATAGACAATTTTTACAATTCAAAGAAATAATAAAATTCAGATATCATGATAAAACCGAGGTTTCCATTCCTTTGTTTCCTAAATAGAGATTCTTAAGTCATCCCAAAAAAAATTAGTCTTTTTTAAAATGCTTCACATAATCGTCTGATTTTGATTTTAAAAACAGATTTATTTTTTTTAAACACCGTGTTCATAACAATTGTAAAAAATATAAAAAAAGAACAAAATATACAGATTTTTAATACAGCGGTTACAATTTGTAAACGAAACATTTAAAATAAATAATACTTTCGTTGTGATGTGATTTATTTGCTTAAAATTTAAGGGCACCTTAAGGACAATTCAACGATAAACAATTAGCAATAAATATAAAAATAATATATCGCCTAATTTCTGTGATGTCTGTTTCAATTTACCTGTTACCTTGTGATGCTTAAAAATTGATATGTGATATTCATTTATTATGTCAAGTCATTTTTAAATAAATAAAAACAAAGGAAGATACATAAAAACAAATGATTAATTCCATTTTTAATGCAAACATGTTTAGAATACTCAAGGAAAATAAATCCAGCCTTGGATGTCGTTTGACAACTTCAAACCTTAATACGTTAATATTAAAGTTGAAAATTACAGTTCAGTGATATTGAAATATAACTTAACTTCATAGCAACGTGTATACGTACTTCATAGTGATAGCTAGCTTGCCTGAAAAGGGGATTTCTTAATCGTCTGATCCTATGGAGAAGTATAAGGGTCTAGAGCTAAATCTTCGTAGTTTTTTGATTCAAGAAAATATCCAATAATGATATTTTTAATACAACTGTACTATTTTTGACACATTGCTCGCAGAACGGATAGCTAATGGGGCCAAAAGGTTCGAGACTAAAGGCCATACACCCACGCGGGTTGACCTCTCACAACATGAACCGACGGTCTGGTCATGGTATGACCGGATAAGGACCGGAGCCCTATGTCCCTTCAATAAGCAGTCACGTTATAACTCTAAGGTCTACCTTAGGGTTATAACGTGACGTATCACCTCTAGGTGAAGACAGATTTCCATATAGCATCGTCAATTATGGGAACTTATATCACCTTTATTAGTTAACTTTTTCTTGTTTTAGTTAATCGATTGAAGCAATGTTATTTAGAACTAAGCGACATCGTACAGTCTACTCGGACTTATCGACCCATGCGAAGATAAGGGTTACATCTGTAATGTACATGTTACTCTTTTCTTCGCATGGGTCGATTTGTGACATTAAGTTTCAAGTATATCATTATATGGACGGTACTAAATTCTCTACTATAATACCATTGTTACTGAACCAGTTGTATCATTTTTTTATATAATAAAATATATTATGCCATTTTAATACTCACATGTAAACTTGCTTTATATGAACCCTGACAGCTAAGAAATATTACATTACATACAGACATTTTTTTTTATTTCTTTTAATGCTTATAAAATCAATGTACTCTTTAATTCTTCATATTTTTTTGTTTTTGATACATTAAAAAACTCTGAATAGCGAATTTAAAAATTCTTCAACTAAGAGAAAATTTTTGTATCAGAGGGATAACTGTATTTATTTTTATTCATCTACCTACCCGAGCGAAGTTCGAACACTCTAACAATCTTTGTTGCCAGTATCAAAAAGTAGTTCAAATATTGTTTGTAACTCATAGGGTAGACAGAGTTTATAGATTACTGTTAGCACAGTGTTTCCCAACGTGGGCCCACGTCCCACAGGGGGGCAATTTTAATTTCAGTTATTCATTATATGTTTTGAAAATTTACTTCGTACTGTGTTCCGTTAACAACTTTCTTGTGATTTCTTCCTAAAACCTTTTCTCAGCATTAAATCAAATAAAATTTTATAATAATGAATGTTTTCAGCCGTCAGAGTTCAAGACAAAACAACTATCAAGTTCATAGTTATAATTAAATATTGCATGAAATGTTATTTTTAAGGTAATTTAAAAATTAAACATATTACATTATATCACAGAACAAACAAATTTGTCATTAAAAATGTAATATTTTAAAGTTTTTGAAGGATGACATTAAAAAAAATATCAAATATCTTTAAAAATATTCCTAACGAATATTTCAATATTTGAGTAGTTTATTTGCAAACTATGAGTCCTTACGTACAAAGGACTCGCAGTGCAACCGCACAGACAGCGGTAAACCGCCGCGTCACGGACATCCGCGGTGGTTTGACGTTTGCAACAGAGCCGCTGTACTGCGTATGACCACTTTTCACACAACTGTCCTAATCTGGTCAGTGTGTGGGATCTCAATGAATTTGGATATTATACAAAGGCATTAATTTTCGACGTTACTTAGGAATCGATTTTAGTCAACTTATTAGGATTATTCTGTCAATATATTGTTCGAATAGTTTGTTTGTTTGAACGCTCTAACCTCAGGAACTGCCAATTGGTTTTAAAAAATAATTTTTGTATTTGAGAGTTTAACTATCAAAGAAGGTTATAAGATATTTAACTTCTCGCTACGGCACTTGGAATTCGAGCAGATAGAAAAATGACAATAAGCGGGAGATACTGGTAAGCGAGTGAAATCGCGAGCATTACTGGTATAAAATTTTAAAGGTATCTAGTTGATGGATATGATGCAGTAAAGCATAGGAAATTACTAGTAAAGGCGTTAAACCATTATGAATATGTTTTTTTTTAATAACTTAAGTATGGTATTTATATTTTACCTAATATATCTACGTAACTATCTCATGTTTTCGTCTGCAGTAAGTTTTAACTGAATAAAAAATAAAATACATTCTCCGATATATCATAAGTCAAAAGTTATTACAATGCAGCCACCGTCTTAAAAGCAATATTTCTCTAGTAAATAACAATATATTTTATATATAATATGGTACCTTTGCTAAATATATAAAAACTATATAACATAACTTAACCATAATATATTTTAAGCAAAATATAAGTTTTAATCTACTAACAAAGTAATTCATATATAACGTGATGCGAACGTTTGTCAGTTTTGTGCGTTTTAGACTAATTCTATTGCATTCAAGACAGTATTCAAATAATATATTCAGGCAGTAAATAAGAAACTTAATTGTTATGAGTACATAATTAAAACATATACACCAACTCTCCATCATTATGGCTACAAAAATATTTACATTTGAAATTATATTTTTTATTATATTTTTGTTGTATGCTGTAATGTTTATTGAAATGCTTTTAAATTTTATAATTAGTAAATATATGAGGTATATATTTTACATACATGTATATATAATATTGCTTATGTTGCATCAATTGTGTATATATTTTTTTATAATTTCCTAGTCTATATTGTAAAAACTTGACATATATTTGACTATCACTAATCGGGATTTAAAAACATATATAAAAATTATCAAAAAGTTGCCCAAAGCGGGGCGCGACATAAGACATTTTGGTGTATTAACAACACGCTCCGCCCAGCCCGCTAGGCTGCAGAGTCGGGAACCAATGAAAATACTTTATCCGTAAGCATCGCTCAAATAAAGATTTTTTATATATGCTTGAGTTTTTTTTTAAATGTACAAAACTGTGATGCATTTTTGTGATAAATCGTAAGAATCAACTTGAGGTCGCCTTACACTATTTGTTGAGACAGGAACCGCTTCCGTTACTGATGCCGTCATAATTTTTTCTTAGCCTCTCGTTTGAACTCGTCCAACAAGTCGGTCAACTTCCGCCACGTCATTGCAATGTCACGTCACGTCACGTCACGCACTGCACTGCATTTAAAAACTAATTTATTGCTCATGGTTTGTTTAAAGGCAAACTTTCACTTACAGTCTGTGAGTCGGGGGAGTGCGCGGAGTCGTCGGCGAGCAGCCGGCAGAGCTCGCGCTTGCCGTCCGCCGCCGACGAGAACACGTCGTCGCCCACCAGCATGCCCTCGTCCAGGTACGAGAACGAGTCCAGATTAATATCGGACGTGGTGATCGCAGTGCTGTAGATGTCTATCCTCTTCTGCTGCGACTCCGCCACTTTCTCGCTGAGCTTCTCCTTCGCCTCCGTGAGCGCGTCCGACTCCGACTTGTCGAACTTGATGTCGTCCTTCGACTTGTCGACCGCCTTCGAGCGCAGCGCGAACGACGAGTCGTTGCTGGACGAGCCCTCTTCCTGCAGCTGACTCAACAAGGTGCGCGTGGCGAGCGACAGTGTACCCGGCCCGAGGTACAGTTCGTTGCGCTCCCCTAAAAATGTGCACGATTATTAGCATCGCCCGTAACGCAAAAGACACCGTATGTTATGAACAAGACTTACCGCTCGGTGTCGGCCGTCGTCTGCCCTCCTGGGCGGTGCGTTCGCTTTTGTTCTCGTGGTCCACCATGTAATCGTTTTCGCTGTCGCTGGACATCCCGAGGTCCAGGTGCAAGGAGTTCAGTTTGTCGACCTCGTCTTTATCTTTGGACCCGGCCTCCAGTTCTATCTCCCAGTCGGCGACGCTCGTCGAGTCTTTCCCACTTTCCGTGCTCTTGTCGAAACTTTTGCTTTCGGCTTTGTCCAGGCTGGGCGACTCCGTTTGTCCCAGCGGCGCGACATCTCCTATGCTCTCGGTCGACGAGCCTAAACTATTCTGATTGCAAGATTCTTCGGTTATTTGACTTTCGAAAAGTACCGGGGTGTCTGGAGTGATCTGCGGCGTGACCTTCTTAAGGTGTTCGGCCGCGCGCGGCGTGTGGGAGCCGCGGCTGTCCAGTATCTCCGATATGGTGGTGGGTCGGCCGGTCTGCTCGTTGTTCAATTCTAGAACTATGACGTTTCCCGGACATTTTTCTGCATCGACCTGATCGGGTTTGGTAGCTTGCAACAGTTGGTTAACATTTTTGCCCATAATTATTTTCGATACGTCGTTTCCGTTCTTAGTGAAGGTTAGTGCCTTGCCTATCGTGTTGCCCTTCTGCACTACGATCACGTTACCTTTAGACGTGACGGGTCTGACTATAGGGTTTATTATTTTCGGGGCGGAGACGGGCGCGAGGCCTTTGACCGGCACTATGTCCGCGAGGTTGGCCGTCTTGATCGGCTCGACGCCGACAATCTTCGCATTGGCAGGAATCGCATTGACGATATTGACTCCAGATTTAGACACCACTGTAACTGCAGTCGGTTTAGCAACTTGGCTGTTCGATTGTGAACTGACAGCTACGAATTTCATTCCGGCGGGTATTCCTTTTAAATGTAATAAGGGAACTTCCGCGATCTGTTTCGTTCGACTCTTGGCGGGCAACACGACCATTTTGTGACCCGATTTCGGATTGAGAACGAAAGTTTTCGCGGAGACTTTTAAGTCCGTAGCGGGGATGCCTTTAGGGGTGAGGGCTTCGGAAGGTTTGGACGATATATTATTTGTACTGACGTGGCCTAACGACGATTCTTTAATCGGTGTGCTCGGGACTGAAGAGGTCAAAATAATTTTCGAGTTCGTTAACATTTTGCTCTCTAACGTCGGTTTCGATACGACGATCATTTTGTCGGTGACGACAGGTGTACTCGGCGTTCTGATTTTGCTGTTGGAGCCTATGACTTTGGTGGTGACCAGTTTGCTGGTGTTTAAAGCTTTCTGCGTCGAAGTGGGCGCGACGACGATTTGTCGATTCGATAGAATCTTGACGCCGTCGGAGGGGTTTTGTAATATTTTGAATTCGGACATTTGTACTTTGTCGGTGGTAATCTCACCACGTTTTTTAATGATGAGATGGCACGGCTTCCCGCTCGCCGTCTGTTTAGATACCGGAGCGCTGGTCGCTTGTAGGGCGGCCTGGTCGTCGGGGTGGGTGTCGTTTGAAACTCCCAACTCGTGGGGAACGGTCGCGGGCTGAGTGAGGAGTTGCATCGTCGGGGAATCTGTTACCATTCCCGGCGATGACACCGCTTTGGGTTTTATGTCATCAACATATTCTGATTTAGATTTCCCGCCTAAAACGGATTGAGCGTAGGTAGCTTGAAAGGAGTTGGGCGGCGCGTTGTACTCGGCTTGCAACGAGTTGGAGCCGTACTGTTTGTTGGGTGACGGTGGTAGCTCTTGCGACTTCCTCTGACTTGTCTTGGCGAGCGCTCCGCTCTTCGCGTGTTGTTTGTGCGCCCTGTGCCTGTGAGCTGGTCGTGGCGTCTGTTGGTTTGATTTACTTGTCGATACTTTGCTTACTTGATTATACGAGTGTTTTGATTGACTTGAAGATTTGCCTGAAAAATATTTTTGAATTAAATAAATCTATCTTTGCATTATATTAATCTCCAACTCATTTAAAGTTAATTATCATATATTTGGCTTATGATACTTTATGGTCTCGGATTTGAATCCCAAAACTATCTTGATAGAATCCATTTTAGATAAGAAATATTTTAAATAAACAGAAAAGTAAAAAAAGGGAAACCATTTGATGAAATACGTTAAGTATAAATGCTAAGTTATATTTTATGGAATATTTATACTGACTTGAAGCGGGCTGCGAAAATTTTGAGTATATTTGCGACAAGTTAACATGCTTCTGATTTGCGTTGACCGGTATGTTCCTCATGTTTTTAACGGGCGTCGTGCCGTCGTCCGGTATCGCACCACTTTCTGGCACTTTCCTTTTCCGACATATTAATTCCGTCTCCCACATCTGTAAATGGAAAATATATCGAACAAATTTATTACAAGCTAATGTGAATATATCAGACTGATTGTGAACTACATCAGTTTATAATTCGACTAGGCATATAATAAACAGCAAAGTAAGTTTTTACAAATCGTGAATTGTAACCAAAGATTTTTAATGTACTACAGATGTTATAAACGCATGAAAAACAAAAACTCAATATTGTCCAAATAATAAAATTTTACGAAGCACTTTAAAAAAGGATACAGTAATATACACCTTAAAGTGACATCGTTAAAGCTCAATATAGGTTTTTTTTATAAACAAAAAGTACTGCACACTTTTTATTGTAAAGATTTTTGATAATGATATGTATGATGCTTATCAAATGCATCATACAATTGAATTTTTTTTTTTTAAAAAAGTAACTTTATTCCATTTAACATGACACATCGTATTGTCAAAGATTTGATTAGTTCACAGCTGTCAGGTCTGTGATACTATGATTATAAATGAATTAAGATTTAGTTATTTTTATTACAAAAAAAATACTTTTAAGGTTTCATCCTCCATGGCAATAGGTGGATACAATAACTCGTCTATTTCCTCGTTCGTTGTGAGTGCACCTTCGGCCGTTTGACTTTCAAGATCTGGATGTTGTTCTTCATTGGATTTGGGTGTGATAAGTTTTTCAGCATCGAGTTTCTTCTGTAGTTCTCTATTCTCTGCTAGAGCTTCTTCTGCCGCTTTGTCCGCAATCTCTGTGTACGCAGTCTGTGGAATGCTGCGAGGTAGGAGAGGAACTCGTCTTCTGCCTTCGCTTATCCATCCTAATCCTGTATTAGGGCCCGCTAACCTGGAAACCATATGTTTCAATTAATCCGTGAAGCATTGTCTGCTGGTCACTAAACTTAAGTCGGGCTTGTAACCGCAAATTGGGACGTTTTTGTATTAAACATGTGACTTTTGATAAACAAGTAAACAGAAATGCTGGATAATAATTATCTCTTTTATATAATGTTCAATGCATATTAGAATAATATTTGGAATGAGTTTAAAAAGTAGTTTCCAAATGTGACAAATTGTGTGTAAATGGAAATTTGTAATTTCTGTCTACCCCTCTATATAACAGGCATGAGTGTATTTAATATTTCCACTTTAGTGTTTCATATTACAAATTACATAATATAATTTATTTTGAATATTACACACATTACACTGTTTTAAAAATATACTTATGAAATATATAGGTACAAAATTAATAAGTACTAAAATTGATAACATTTAGTATTATTTTTTTTAAACAGTAGTTGACAAATAAGCCAGTGTTATCTGATGTTAAGCAAATGAGTTACAAATGTACTGCCTACCTTTTATTGACAGAGGATGAAATAACAGAAAAAATAAGCAAAATAAAATTTTCATATTCATTTCATTAGGAAAAATAATGGAAGTAAAATGTATTAAGTTGGTATAGTTTCAGTTTTGGATAGGTTGAAGTG
>JAABKM020000001.1:5682739-5693883 GCA_016277805.2 Papilio aristodemus | reverse complement strand
AGATATGTCTATATATGTTATGAGTATACTAATTGATACGCTTATAAACATTATAATCGCTATCATACAATTTATTATGTCTTTTATTATTGTTTCAGGTATGCATAGTTTTTGTCTAACATAAAGTAAGTACATGTTAATTGTTGTCAAAATAAGTGTAGATTATTGATAATAAAATATCTGATATTATACTAGCCTACTAATTAACAAACTATTGTGCAATAAAATTGTTGATTCCTACATAATTTTATCCAACTCGGAGTTGCATCGACTAAAAGAGCTTTCTTTGAATATAAATCTGAAAAGTTTGACGTACAAATTGACATTTGTTTCCGTCGCCATTCCTCAAGATACGCAGCCAGCGTTCGCTTGAAACTCCGAGAAAGAACGGAGACATTTGATTTTAAGCCTCGCGGACTATAAGTGTTATTTCTTCGGGGAAAGTATTATTCTACGAGAGAAGCGCAGCTCCGCCGTCTCGAATGCTCCATTTAGTTCCAAAGTTTTTCTCGTTTATCACCGTTGGGTTCTCAGAGGCGGAGATTTTTCCTTTAGATTTGTTGTCACGCCAGACCTTTTTAATGTACCTTTCTTATCGTAGCGTGATTAAGATGATTATTTTAACTTTAAAACTTTTATAGACTTTATTGAGATTTACCATTTATTTATATGGTAGCCATGGGAAGCAGGAAATTTTCTTGTATGAATTGATACTCATAAATATTTCACTATAATTATTCCTTTGCCATCTTATTTTTACACCAATTTTAATCCGCAATATACTTATTAATATTAGCAAAATTAAAACATTAAAGTTAAGAATAAGAAAGAAAAAACAATTACGCTCTATCATTGTTTAATCTGTAAAAGTAATTTACACTCGGTGTAATTTAGATCGGAGTCGCTTATCTACGTGCGAGAATTACAATAACTTATTCCAACGTTTATTCGAAAAAAGCGTTCTTCGCCCCATTCTTTTTCGCTATCGCACTCAAGTACTGTGCCAACATTGAAACAAAACAAACTCGCCGCTCTAAAATACGTGAGATCGACAAAACTTCCATTCAGGTTACATCGGCGAAATTGTTCGTTTTTCGTAATTTATTTCCTAAAGATTTCTTTTCCAATGTAAATTTAGAATTTATTATAGACTTTGCGCTGCCCGGACTCGATCGATCGGATTATGGTACGTCTTTAATGTTTGGATTTAATTTATATCTCCTGTGGTTTCTACCCGTGTTAAACCAAATTGAATTTCATGAAATATGTAACTTAACCCCGTGTTCCATCGAATATTATAAACGGGTTCTTTGATTCCATGTTTCATAAGGAAAATCTACAATAGATATTATATACAGAAAGAAATAAACGTGTGTGTTTGATAAATTATTTTGACTTTATATGCAACAAAAAAAAAACTATTAATTAAGAAATTATGGATTATACAGTTTTCAATGGGCTCATATTTAACTATAGAACCATTATAATATGTTATCGAAAAACTGTCACTGTCACGTAATTAACAAAGTTGAAACTTTGTTGTGAAAGAATTGACTGGCAGGTTGCTAAAAAAAATAATAGCGATATAACAGTTATCGCCATAAATATAAAATAAGCAAGATCAAAGTGTTTTGATACGAAGCGACAAAAATCGGATGTTGTTATAAATTATTAGTTAGTTTTTTGCCGTGCTATTCTGCAAAAGATATTGTTTCTGCGAGCGAGCGCGGCACGAGGCGGCACAATGACAAACCCACTCCTGCGAGGCGACGGCCTTCGTTCAGAGATTGGAAAATGCTTCCGCAACTTTTCTACTTATCCAAAAAAGTTAACGCGAAATCTCTGCTGATTGTTCTCAAAGAAGACTTAAGAAACACTTTTTATATTTCTGAGTTTCATTCTTTCTACCTCCCAGTACACATGACATTTATTTGTTTTTTATTTTACTTACTATCTTAGTATTATTTTTAAGATAGTAAGCATTATAAACGAGATCTACAATCTGATGTCTTATTGAATGCAGTAGCTCCAAAAAGAAGCGATTTGCGCTGTTTAATAAGAAAATGTAAGTAAAAAAATCTAGCGTAGACGATTATGGATTTCCATTTGGCGCGATCCTTGCACACCTCTCGCTTATTAAATAGATTGTTAAACTATCTATAATAAAGTTAGGTAAACATTTCCAATGCTTTAGTACTTGAATTTCATAAGATAAATTACTTAATCATACGAAACTCGGCAACTGACTCTTATTACATTATATTATTTCATAGTATTACTTGGTAGCGAAAGATCCAATCACTTAGTGTTGGCAGATGCGAGGAACAATAAAAATTGATGTCGATAATCGTAACGATCACACATCTACGGCGCGAGGGCACTCAGACGCCATTGTAATAATTAAATAACAAGATGACTGACCAAGAGATAAATAAAACATTGTTGTGACAGGCTTGAAATGGCTCCATTTGCTTCGGTCATTTAGAAAATTTTACTTCTAGCATATGTTTGCCATATATTTATGTTATTGCATTATCATTTATTATCTCTAAAAAATTATTTTATTAATACAAACCTCGGCATAAATCCTTCTAAGTACACCACGTATCCGATGTTACAAATCTTACTTACAATTTTATTTAAAAGATCACACAATATAACTTCTGAGAAAAATATCCTTCGCTTTCGTGTAAAAGCTTTACAGTTACGTGTTGTATAAAACATGAGTTCTTATGACAACACGCTAAAAATGTTGGTAGTTGGACGGAGTTCGGGGGCCGGGGATTCGCGTAAACATCTCGGTAAATCACGACAACTGCGCGCCGCAGCTCTATTCGGACAATATTTGTGCCAATAAAATCCTCTCTAACAAAGCTGTTGTTATCAACGGAAAGCCGACTGACCTGTTTTTTTGTCTATCACGGGGGTCTCACCGCCGTATTGTTCGGGTTAAATGTTTCTCGTTACTATGCTATCACTAAAATTAAACTTGAAGTGGTCTTGTGAAGAGTTTTTAAAATATCTAGATATTGGATCAAATTTTGGATGATGGTTTTCAGTGATTTTAAGTAAACTTTTTATGTAATATTTGTTCACACAAACTGATACGGTCGTGAAAAGTTTTTTTTTTTTTTTGTGAAAAACTAATATACTTTCTATTTGTCAAATTGGTCTACAGTAAAATTCAAGTAAATATAAAAGGATCAATTTATGTTCTCATGTAAACTGTAACCTAATATGTTTATTCAGAATCAGAATACTACTATATTTTTACGTTGGCAGGACAAAGGATTTTATATAAACATTATCTTCTTTTATTGCGTCAGAGTTACCAACATTAATTACATAACTTAAAAATATTAAGAGCAAAGTTTTATTTCCTCCTTAGTTCATAGCCTGGAGATGTCATTGTTTTACGACATAAGCGTAAGTTTGTATCTTAAGACAGTAGCGCTACGGCGGGCGCGGCGGTCGCGGCTCGAACCCTCCGGCGTCCCGCGCGTACTATTTGCACTGTTTCTGCGACGCATTTGCATCTACATATGTTAATGACTTATTCTCTAGTTTATTATTCATCTGGACTCGAAGAGCAAACGGAACAGTCTAGCACAATTCAAATAGATGATGATTGTTATTTGGACAAAGTTATAAACCCACGCCTGGCGAACCACTGTAACCACGTTTTGCATAAACAAGAAAGATACTTTCTAAACTAATTTAGTGGTAGTAAAAATTTATAGCTCTTAGCAATCTAAGCAAGATAAACATAATGTGCATATGAAAGAAAATAATAATTGATTGATTATTGTTTTTACACCGCATTAGCACACAATGCTTTGCTTATTTACTCTCACGTACGTACGCAAAATTTTGGAATAAATTTTCTACTTCTGTTTTCTCTCCGAATATATCTTACGCACTATCTAGCTTCGCGCGCGGTTCGTAAACAAACGCTGATCGTAACACTACATGTTTTAGGACTGTTTAGGAAATTTAGATAGAATTATAATCAATTTTAGGACAAATTTTCTTTTCTTTTGTTTTCAATAAAAATAAAAATTAGTACATTTTTAAACTTTAATCAGGAGTGTATATAAAAGTAAATAACTTTCATCTTCTAGCTAATTTATCAAGCAGATAGCACGCCTTTGTGGCTTCACGATAAGTAGAAAACTATCACGGCAGCCTCCGCGGTTATATAACTAATAAAGTAAGTTGGAGAAGAAAAGTAAACTAATATCGGTAGGTTGTGAGCGGCGACCGTCGCTGGCTACCCGCGCCGCACTACATACAGATTTATTACTTCAATATGAGCACTCGATCCGCCTGCGAATGTCATCGTTACTCCATTCTAGCGTTACAAAAACATACTACGTTTGCGATATTATTTCACGTCACATCGTAACGAAATTATCTGCTACTACTACACGTTTAATGTGTCAATTCTTGTGTACGTACTTTAAATATGAAGAATGTTAATGGATATATGAAAAATATGCGATTATTACTATCGCTATAGTTAATGTGTGACTTATAGTGAGGCTGGCGATCATATAATGGTACCCTTTGTTACTTTATTTAACTAAATTCATAAAATAAAAGATTAAAATAAAGTCATTTCAACGAGTAAATGGGTAATAATAAAAACAGAACAATAATCATTAGCACTTCTACCATCTTTCTCACTTCAAAAGTCGTTTAGTAAAGTTTCTTAAATTTCGTGAAAAAGTTTCGGTACAAATTAAGAGCGAATTTTACTTCGTCCGTTTAGCCATTAGTAATTTCTGAGTTCTAATGAATTTTCTTCTTTGACATTGAAAAATGAATTCCGGCCCTTGCGTTTTGCTTGCTATTTAGACATCTATCTAAGCTGCAGTCTACTGCAAGCTGTGCTCACTGCAGCGGTTATATTCTTACACACTCCGCCACTCCTACCTACACTTCTTGTACAACCCGTACAAAGTCAGGTAAGCATTAGCATGCAACATATGTCTTAAACTAGTAATGTACTAGTAGTAGATAACTTTTTATTAAGTCTGTTGCACTAATATTGATGTGAATGGCATAATGTAAACGGTAAATAATTAATTTAAATAGGGAAAATAAATGTTTTGCAGCAAGGCTTTAAAGCCGAACGGGTGCAGGGCCACCCCGTCCCCGCACCCCTCATTACCCCTAACGGTGCCCCATTAGGCTCACGGGCCGAAGTGCTCCGGACCGTAGTTAATCCACGTCCTCATTCACTGTTATTTCGAAGGTCTGATCTAATCTAAACAGGGCTTAGGATCCTACAATGTCAGTATTTCGTGCGACTCGTCCCTTTTATGTTTATATTTGACTATCCTCATAGCTGCTCCCGCCGCTCGGTTGGCGTTTGCCTTTGCTATAAAATGAAATAACACTTCTGAAACTTCCGTAGTGATTTCGTGTTAATGTTTTGTATGAAAATTAATTTTGAATTGATTGACCTCTCAACTGTTTCTAATTACGTAAAAAGTTTGTATATTCAATGTATTGTTTTAATTCAAATTCAATATTATAATACTTTATTTGCTACAGTGCAGTAAATTACTGGATATATAAATGTGAATGTGTTGTAATGCTGATGTGAGTGGTGGCGGTATTTGGCGAACGTAGGCCGGAGTAGAGGGGTCAATTTAGAAGCTATTATACAGTAGCCGTCAGAGGCCTACTTCCGGTGGCTGCGCTAAGCTGCCCTGTTCCAATCTACCCGCTCAATTTCGGCCTTTCTGCAACACAATTCAGCCATCCAATATTAGATGTGAATACATTTACATCAACTTAAAGTAACTACTCGTAGACTTATTCGTTAAATCATCGTTGCCGAAGTTTAATTCAACAATATATCTCAGTTATCCACGGAAGATTCCGAACCTGAGTTTTGTTTTTTAAATTACCTCTTCAATTTTCGCCGATATCGGCGAAAATTTACGAATTTAAATTGAGTATTTATGTATTCCGTATCCAATATTTATTTACAGCCCGACCAGGACCGCGCCCGGCCCCTACAACAAACTCTCAAAAATTTGTAAATAACTTGAACATTTACATTCGTTGATATTCTCGTATTCTTGTTACGTGGCCACTGCCTACTGCTTACTGTTACAAAATGATCTGCTTTTTATATTATAATATGTAGTTTATAATAACTGTAGTTATTATTCATGTTAGATTCGTTACTGTTTCAAATAAATTAAAAAAAGACTTAAGCCTGAAATTTATGTTATTTATTTTAACTCATATTGATAAATACTAGCCAATAAAATAAAACACAATTCGACTATTCAAATAGGGTGAAACAAAAGTGATTCGATATAAACCATTACCACTCATTTTTGTCTGGTAAATCACAGCGCATGTCAACAATGTAATTTAAACAAGTAAACGAGAGCACATACCTCAATTAAGAAAAAAGTTATCGTTGTAAAGTAGTCGCGAGTGCGTAGCGCTGCATCGCTGCGCCGCCGCTAGTAGGAGAACGCTGTAGCACATTGTAGCGGAGCGGCAAACGAGAAGTTATGACGGCGGCGGAGGATTACGTGAGTGGATGTCGTAATAAAGCTTGCGATGAAGCCGTTACCCGAAGATAAACGTAAATATCTCCGGCCGTAGCTGACGGCTGCTCGCCCCCGCTTCGCCTCGACCGTGAAGCCTCTACACTTTCCTTCCTGCCATTCTCGCCCCCTGATTCGATAAATTCATTTCTTTATTGAGCCTCATTTACCTCTTTTATTTTTATTAATTAGACCTACATTATTTATACTAACCTAATTTACTATGTTATTTAGTCTTACTATATTGTAACATAATAAATCTATATATAATCCTATTTTATTCCTATTTATAAACATTTTCAATAAATGCGATAATTAACATATTTTTATCTCGTTTCGCTTACTATAAAACACGAATGACTTTTATCATAACTCATCACCCATTACATTACCATAGTATCTACGACACTCTGGGGAAGATAAAGAATAAAAAAAAACTCATTCTTCAAATTCGATCCGTAATCGGTACTTAAATTTTATTATTACAGATAGAACTATTAAAGCAACAACAAATTTATGAACCATAATCATTTCAATATTAGAAATAATTATATTATACTAGCGCAATGTTTAAACACGTTAAAGGTCGTATAAACAGCAGCCGGTGCATTGTTTGGCTGGTTTTAACGGCTGGCATCCATTGTCACCTACACTATTGTACATATGTATCCCAGCGCCGGCTCTTATCTCGTAAATTAATTACATAAATCTTGTTTGCATACGTCTTAAGCGTGTGACGCGCCGCCATAATTCAAGCGAGGCGTAGGTTTACACTGCTAATGAAAGGCGACTGCCGACTACCGGCCAACACCGCGCTAGATTGCTAATGATTTAGGATAAAGTTGGATGGATCTCTGGCGTCAAATAAATTTAGATCTGTTCACTTATTTATACACTGCTATAAATAAACATACCTTAACTACATAGTTAAGTTATGATCATATGTTCAAAGATAAGAACTTTGTAATAAACAAAGCTGTATGATACACAAGATACTTTATCCATTTTTTTATTCAAATAAATCTATTTGTTCTATTAGTATTCAAACACTCGTCGTCCCTAAACAAAGCTTTATTTGTTTCAAAATAACAATATTTTACATCGTAATAAAGGTACGTAAATAAAATCAGATAATCTCCAAGGGAGATGCGTATCTGCTTGTAAAATCGCCTTTGGCCTGACTGGAGTGAGATGAGCGACAGTTATGATTTCCCCAGGCGGTCGCAGCTGGGAGTTGAACTAGCTACACGAAGACAATGCACATGCGCCTGAGAGTCTGTCTTATTTCGATCACATCAACCTGCGACACCTTCAACACAGGCGCAGACGATACGGACTTGCGAAGAAGCCATACCATACACTAAGATACAATGACAAGAATTTGACAATGAAACATTTGCATATATGTACATTCAAATAACAAAATCTTTTTTTACATTATAGATTTAGCAAACATGCATGCATATAAGGCACTCGTCTCCAGATTTCAATCACAGACGGCGGATGCTCGGCAAAGTAAAGAGACTAAATGAAGAGGTGGTCGCGACTCGTTCAAATATTCTGTCGGCGCGCCGCAGCGGGCCGCGCGCACTCGCGGTAATCAGCTTTTGTGCGCGGTAATTGGGTGTCTGAGCTGCCAACCGAAGCATTTATTCCCGATAAATTGAAAACTGCTTTGTGCTCGGAATCATTTGAAGCTGCCGGTAACCTTTTTCTTACTTTATAGACACGTTACGTGATCGGACTCGGCTCAGTCGGCGGCGCCTGTCGCGTCGCGCCTCGGTCTCTTCAATCAGTGAAGATGCGGGTGACGATTTTTAGGTCCTTTTTTGTTAGAACTTAACCTTGATCGACGATCTAGAGAATAAACTGAGTTTTCTTTTAGTTTTCGAAAATTGGTATGAACTTTTCGAAACTATTTTTTGTCTGAATACTCAAAAAACTCAGAAAGGGTCATTGATTTGTTCCTTGCTACAAATAAACTTTACTGAAACAAGGTTCTAACTATTTAAAGGGTTCTTCCCATTACGGTAATAAAGTAAAAAAAAATTAAAATGATGTACCAACATTTTGTTAATATGTTAAATTAAAATTTTCGTACTCGTATATCTTTCGTAATTAAGAAATTGTATAATACAGTCATAACGTTAGTAACAGTCTCGTTAATGAAAATATAGTGTCGCGGCAGTTATCCTCCCTCGCAATCGCGAAGCCCTTGCCGTTGTAGCTACGCCCTGGAACGGCGTCATTTACATATTTTAATAAAATAATATCGCAACTGAATCGTAACCGAGAACTTGATTTAAGTTCTTACCGCGATGAATGTAAATTCGCCAGAGCCGCCGCCGCAATTCCAGATTTCAATTCTGGAATTAATGGCAGCTATCGTGGGCCGGAGCTCGCCTTATATTTGCGTTACTTCCGGAGACGCTCTTAGCAATGGATATGGAATAAATTAGTGCCAGCGGGAGAAGCCTGCTCCGGTGCGCCGCACGATAAGGCTCCTTTAATAATCGTCCGATGCGGCTTTCCTCTCCCCGCGATAAAGTCGCCGTAGTTATTACGATCGATTCCTTTATGTTTTTACAATATTCCGTAGGCGGTGCACGGCGTCGCTTGGCCCTGCTAAGCGTGCATTAATATTGTCAATAGTTGGAGTTAGTGGAAGTGAAGTACGTGTTCCGCCTGCCGCTATCTACGGCGTAGGTCGCGCGGTGAATTCGAATGTGCTTCCCCCGGCGGCGGCTCGGCGCTCCCCCCGCCGCCCCTCGCCATCCCTCAACGACCCTCGCCGCGTACCTCGCACTCCCCCCTGACCCCCGCCGCCTTCGTAACGCCCCATAAACTCGCGTCTTAATTTTAACTTTATTTCTTACCGCCACAGTTCCAAGAAAATTAAGTGCGAATGTGCCGCTGAAAGATTCGTGAGTGTGTTATCAGACACCTATAATTTAGTTAATGTTTTAAATTTGTGTTACAGAATACTAAAATAAGTTAGAAATATAATTAGAAATAAAATTTAAAAAATAATTAGAAATAAGTTACCTTCAATGAATATCTGCTCTAATAATATAATAATATCTCTCATTATCTCTCTCTTGAGGCTATTTTGGCCTACTGCTAGAATTAAGCCTTCATCATTGATCGCCTTAGAGATAATTTTTCTGCCTTATTGTAATAAAATACGATTAAACAATTATTAAAATATTTAAAGAGAATAATAAAAATCGTTTCTTATTCTTTTTAGTGTATGACTAAAAATTAAAAAAAATAGGTCATATTTCACTCATGTATCATCATCGTCCTGCTGTTGTAATCAGAAATGATTATAAAAGAATTAAATAAGAATTAATGTCAATTCTATTGGTTTCGTGTATAGATATAGCTAGTTTAAATCGGGGGCACGTCGGAGCGCGAGGAATTTTCTCAAAGGTTGAAGTTTTCTCGGGCGCATGCAATTTGGAAGTTGTAGGAGAGGCCGCCGCTCCCCCCCCCCACCAGCTTGTTCCGCGCCTCCTGCCCCCTCTGCCCGCTGCCGCCACACAATAGCGATTATTGGGGCAATCGGAGCCGCCGCCCGCCGGCGGCCCGGGACGAGCCCCGCGATGCAAATAAAATTCGGAGGAGGCCGCGGCCGGACAGTGCTGCCCCTCGTTATTATTCGTCTCTCGCGGAATTGCTTTTATGTCCTTAATGGAAAAGTGAGATATTTACTTCGGGGTTTGTAAAAAGACTTTCCTTTCGCTTTTTCCTTGTTCCATCTCCTAGCCTCGGCTCGAAATTACGCGATTCCGATTCCGCTGTTTGATTTAATGTTTACAACGTCAACACTTTCCTCTTTTTACTTTTTTACTACTTTTATTACAATTCTTGAAAATTTTGTTCATGTTTTACTTATCTCCAAAATGTTACACATATTTTTTGCTTAGTTTTATCCGACTAACATTCTTACCCAACCGTATCACTTTAAATGCATCGATAGCAGCAGATGCATAAATTATACGACCCAAAGGTTCACTTGGTGAAGGATAAAGAATATTTTTTTCAGTTTAGTTCTATATGTCACTTCTTCTCTGTGAATGGTATACCAATTCTTACTCTATTTAAGAAACAACTTATGCTAAGGTAATCTTATTTTTTTTTCTTTCATTAATAACCTCTTCGGTGTTCTTTTACCGCACACTGCTAACTTTAGTCTTTTAAATCGCACGTCGCACACCGACAAGGAGGCCGGCCTCTCCCTGAGAATTTCTAATGAGCAACCCCTTGTGTACACCCTGCATACTTTTTGTGAGTTCATTAGATAAACCCTCTCTTTTTTTGTTCTTTTGACTTTCAAAACTTATTCATTTTGTTTTTGTTAACAAAATTAGATTGTACAAGCTAAATAAGATAAGCACCAAATACTTGAGTTTTATTATTTATTTTAACTTTTAATTAAAGTCATGAAATATATGTAGGACATGTTTTCTAATCTTTTTGTATCAATTAACTAGAAAACACAATAATTAATATATCATTGTAGTGTTGGTGACAAAAAATCTTTATTTCGATTTTTGTATCTTTATT
>JAABKM020000001.1:5645426-5659529 GCA_016277805.2 Papilio aristodemus | reverse complement strand
ATTTCAAACTTCAACTTAGTAAACTTGACTTAGAATAGAATTGTGAAGAAGCTCTATGGAATGCAAAGAGGTAGGCAGAGGTGCAACTAGTGCACTCACATAATACATTAATACATTATATATTTTTATTTAAAATCAAACTATGCAGAAGGGTCTATAATTTCAAAATTTGACGGCAGTTTATATGTCGCTATTGAAATTATAAATTAACAACATTGGTAATTTAACGGTGTTACACTTAAACATAAGACGAATTTTGATGACAAATTTCTAAGACTAACACTAAAAAACATTAACGTCTTCTACTTGAATTATGTATATGTCGGATAAAATACCCAGTAGCACTGTTTTTCTTTGAAGCCATTCGTAAAGACATATTTCTGTAAGGAATAATGACGCATAAAAAGTAATAAAAATGAAATGAGTAAGAAATAAAAAATGTTACATAACTGTTGTATAAAGAAACTGTCGCGTGATCTGACAGCCAGAGACATGAGCGTGCTACGGCTGTTTGCGTATCTGTGACATTACGTCTTAACCTTTGCTTTATATCGATTAAACTGTAAATATTAAATGATTCGATGACATTTTTACCTACGACATTCTTGCTAGGCCTTTCATCATTATTATATTGATCCGTAACAAAGAGAATGCTTCTCTACGATAGCCTGATACTAATTGCTTTTGACAAATGGCATTTATAAATACCACAGAAGACTACATTTTAGTTGAGTGCGAGACAAAAGATTGATTAACATTAACAGGCGCAGGTTTTTGAGAATGTAGTGAGACGAGGAGAGACGCAGGCAGCGCGCGGGCGGCGGGGCGACGCCGCTCTGCGGCGTGTTTGCCTACAAGTGAATTCCATTAGATTCCAGCTCGTGTACCACCGCCGCAGCCGTAGCCCACGCTTCATTCATATCCCATTAGCTGATCGATTCACAAGTGCTTTACTCTGTTTGTATGACTATCAAATGCCTCCAGATCTACCCTCTACAGATTTGATGAATTTGTGTTGAAATTCCACGACACCATTTACATGGAAATTAAAAAAAATTATACTATAAAACACAATAGATTCGATTACTCATTTGCTAAAGCAAACTTAAGATGTAACAAATTTTAATTCAAATTTTATTGCCTAATTTACTTCAACCTTTGAATTTTACGAATTTAAATTATGTCATAAAAATAACGCGAGCTTAAATTAAATACGATGCCAAAAAAAATACCTTTCGCAGGAAAAATCGTACACAACTTCACATGCTACTTATTTCATACATGAAATAAATAATTTGGAAGCACTGTAATAAAGCGGACCTCTAGGTAATCGTAATAACTCGACATGAAAACTCATTCAGTGACACAAAAATGTACTTTACCGTTTACAAGTGTATTAAACCATGAACAGTGCCAGTGCCAGTGAAACAATAATTAAATTTTCCCTCGACTCCTGACTACAGAGTGCGCCGTTTCATCAACCTCGGCACTAACTCGCGGGGACGGCGCGGCGCCTCAAATATTTAATTCCTGCCAGCCATTGTGCCGTAATGCACCGGAAATGAAATCTTGCGACACAACCTATTGCTACTTTATGATTTCGTTAAACGAATTATTTTATATATTTCTATCTATCTGTGATACAAATAAAATAATATCTAATGTATAATTTTGGATTCATCGCAAAATAACCTCGTACTTTTTGAAGTAATTAAAAATGTTTCTTACGTATAACTTGTGGTCAAATTAATTGTAAGCTTTGTTAATCAAATGAATTTTTAAACGCACCTTAAGAAGCGTGTCGCATGTCAGATATCGCCGTATAAGAGCCGAAGAAGAGTGAGGACGGCAATGATAGGCGCGATTCTTTCGCTGCTGCCTTATTTCCATCTTATTACCGGCATCGTAGCGATATTAAAGCGGGCGCTACGTTGCCACCCGGCCTACCGCGTCTACGCCCAGTCTCTGCGTTCGTGAATTAGGTTAATGGCCTGCCAGGTGATTTCCTCCTGAGCCGTTTTCGGCTAAAACGCCACCGCCTCCGAACACCAATGCCACTGAAACGACGCTAATGTTTAACTTGGAACAATATACATATATAAATGTAATAACCTCCAATAGCCGTGTCTTCACTACGCTTTCATCTTTATTCTCAAATACATACATCGAAGCCTACTCGATCAGATTCACAATACGAACGTTGAATAATTTAAATAACGTGTGATTTATCGTCGCGAATATAGAACATTGTGTGTGTTTCATACTTATTTTATGTGATGGAGGGTACCCGGGGACTTTTGATTTATGATACGTAGACGCGCCACCGGCGGCTGCTAACGCCTCCGGCGTTTTTGCAACCCTCCGCTCACATCAGGCGCCTTGTCAAAGTAAGTCGGATATAACCAATCATATTACACTGTCTCTTTACGTTTACGTCTAAATAACATTAATGGCATAGTTAAAGTCCTTTGTTCAACGTGATCAAAGAGCCTCGGAATTTGGAGCCCGAAAACAGCTTGAGTATCAACACAATTTACTTTGAAATAGTCTTTTTAATAGATGTGGCTTTTTAGTAGCAATTTATAAATATAAGTTATACTCTTTAAACTAATTTTTGCATACAATTATTATTTTTCCTAATTGTGAATAACTAAGCGGCACAATATATTATAATACTTTTCGTGACTTTTTTTTTAGAGAGTTTTGAAATTACTTTCAGTCAATTGTAACAATTAACAGATCGATCTGTTTTTTACTTAACATCATATATTTGAATGATTATAATCGATTAGGTAATTAAGAATTTGTAATTTTTAAAATTTGAGAAACAGCCGCTTTAGAGATTCAGAAAGTAATATTGTATTTACTCTTAATCTCTGACCACCTTGATAGAATTAAGGTCGCATATTTATTACTTTGTCATGTAATGTGTTATAAAAAAAGCTGTTAATTTTCAAGGAGTATCATCTTCAGTGCACGATAGAAATAAAGTAGAACAATTAAAATTTTCTTTATAATGAAGCTAGACCCATCTTTTGTTCCGCATCGCCGTATGAACAGTCTGCCGTATTTTATATGAAGCTTAACTCTAAGAACCGATTCCAATTTACTATTGTACTGTTTGTGTAAGAAGGAAAAGTCTCCGCGTCCATTATTATTTGTATTTTAATATGTTGGAATGATTATATTAATAAGTTAATTATATATGTTGATTTAGTTATTATCTGTATAGAAAACTAAGTCAGCATGTCTTGTAAGCCAAAATGTTCATGACTTTACAGATAAAGATAAAAATGTAAGCTTACTTAAAACCACTTAAGATTCAATATTAGTTTCCACAAAAATAAAATATTGAAAGCTTCACTTATCTTTTCACGTTACATCAATAGCTTATAAGTTTTATTACTTAATATAAAAATTTTACATATTATATGATACAAAAGACATATTTTCCCTTAAGCGTATTTTTTTTCGTTAGTACTATGTGAGCGTTGGTTTTTTAGTTATTGTGTACACATATTTTTATGTTTATTCTGAAAGCAAAAATTATTTTACATAATTTTCCCTAAAAATGAGATTGTCAGATAAAAACACGTACGAATCTCATTCATCACGAGTCTGAAAAGCAAATTGGCCTAAAAAGAAATTCTTTCCAGTGCGAGCTTCTCTTGAACTTGTTCTAAAAGTATTCGAAGTGCCGTAAACTACTAAAGTGAAGTAAAAAAGTTTAATGAAAAGCTTTGAATTAATAACAACATTATTCAACTGACATTTTAATACCATTAGCCTTTGCTACAAGCAAAAAATGGCTGACTGTGCTTGGAAGTTATATTAATGTACGTACGGCTTTTTAGTCTTATTCAAGTTATGGACTTCGTAATGTAGCGATTTAGTTCCTAGCTTAAATATTTTCCAAAATATTTAGAATTTTATATGTAATGTTATATAATTGAAATTGAAAATATTTGTTTTCGGCTCAGGTCGGTTAGATTAAAAGACTCTGACGTCTACTAGTAACATGTAATTAATTGTTGTCTAGCTTTTTGTCTTAAAGTTAAATTTACAATACCTTAATTAAAAATATTTTTAAACTTATTAAATGTAATTCTAAGAACATTTGCTTAGTGTTTTTTTTTATAATATTTGTTTGGTATTAGGCAATAAATTTAGTACAAATTAATTCTTAACATATTTATGACATTACAAACATGTATTAATTCTATAAGTCAGTATCAAGTAACGATTTACGGAAATTAGTTAAGTGAAAATTTTTATATATATTGCTTTAAAACTACTTTCTTGTTTTCTTCTTCATTGCCTTCGCAGAAGTTAAGAAAGCGAAGCAGATGTTAACTACAGCTGGTTGAAGGGGACCAAATGATACATTATTACAATTTGACCCGAAGTCAACCAGCTAAAGCGAACAACGCTAACACTTTCGTTTGGAAATATCTTCTTGCTCTTGAATCTCTTGGTCTGCGAGTTTTCTTCGCAAGTTCTGCATCTTGTGACATACGAGCATACTTCTACCTTTCTAATCAATTTTTAAACATTGTCGTATTAACCAAAAAAAACGAAGATAACAGATTGACGTGAATAGGTGCGTCTTGTTATTTTTAGAAACATAGAATTTAGCGTGTGTATAGTGAAGCGGATGAGTCCAGGAATAGGCGGCGGCGCGGCGAGGAGGGCGAGCCGGCGGCAGCGGCGGCCGCGGCTCCACATATAGGGCTGGTCGCGCCGGCCTGCAAGCAGACGCAGTGTAAGCTTACCGGCGCGAGGCGAGCGGCGCGTGCCGGCGCCGACATTGACGCGCCGCATGTAACCGTACACGCCGCCTCGCTATTTCGGTCCCGGCCGCTGCACTAATTCGGGCAGGGTTAACGCGGCGGCCTCCCCGATAGCTCTCGGTCGCTGCACACTTCCGTCTTCATTCTCCACGTACTCACTCAGCCTTTCAGCTGACTCGCTGATAAGGAAAGAAACCACACGGGCCGCTTCGGCCCCTCATCGTCAATCGAGATCGTAATAAATCCTAACTTAACAAACGCGACGTCATCGACCTGGCGTGAGCCCCAGACGAGGGGTTCGTTGACACCTAGTAGATTGACCTTGTATCAAATAATTGACCTAAAAAAATATTTACAATTTAAACTTGTAAAAATGTTTTAAAAAAAAGCAAGGGAAAATGCTTCGCTGAATCTCGCGAGCTATCCGTTCAGGAGCAAGGTGACCGACCTCAGGTGTGAGACGCGACGACACCTCAGGTCGCTACTTTACGTCCGCGAATGCATTCCGACCGGCGACGACACGACATCGCGAACCTACTAACCCCGCGCCGCGAGGGGTCCGGCACCCCGCTACCCTCCGAATCCGGTGACCCTCCCCCCGCCCCTTTTCCCTTCCGGTCCTCCCGAAAGCTTCGAAAATATCCGATGCCTAAACACGCGAGTGGAACGAAATTTAAGATAAGGAAAAGCTAATAAAAATTCTTCGACAGGTAAAATTTGCTAAATAGGCATATAGCAATAGTTAACGATCGTTCGCCTGATGCCAAGAGATAAAGCGTGGTAAAACACGCGGGGCGGGCGTGCGTCACTACGGGCGGCTAGGGCGGGCGGGCCTCGCGTCTCGACTGAGAGGCGCGCAGCATCGCGCCGCCGCGCCGCGCCGGCCCCGCGCCTTGCGCTCCCCGACCCCGCACGCCTCCCGCGAGCTCCCTGCCCCCGCGACCCGCGCAACCTTCCTCCGTCGCCGCGCAGCACCCTGTTCCGCCCCGCGCCGCGCCGCACTGTCTACGGCGCCTGCAACCTCGCCGGCCGCGCTACACACCGAACAGAACCCCATACACTCACGAAAAAAGTTAACTCACGTAGACTGATGACCTCTCCTTCTACTTATTTGTAAAATGTATTAACTCTAACCTATAAGATATTTCAAATTAAGAATAAATTAAGGGAAAAATTTGTGGCTAGTATTATATGATCTTGCTACGAGTATAAAATTGTTTAAAATAATACAGAAGTTTCGTAAATACCCCAGAGATCACATCTTCTAATGTTACCTATCATCCGCCCTTTACAGGAATACCATAGAATAGATGGATAGATATACATAGCTATTCCGCAATTTCATAAACTTGCAGGTCTGGACAAAGTAACATTAGAGATATCACTAGTAAATAAAAGTCCAAAATATGTGAAACTGACAAATTTTAGAATTGTCGCGTCGTCTAATGTCTAAAAGCTATGTCATGCCTAGTGGTAATTAAAAATCTTACGATAAATTTGTCTTCCTTTACTTAAGCAACAACATTATATCTTTATTTCAAAAAATTACCCCTCAAAAGTGAGTAAGTTGAAGTTGCACACTTAATGTCCATGGCAGGCATAAGATAAGTATAGTTGTTTTAGTGAATAAAATGGTACCTTGCGCCATTTTATTCACTAAAACAATTCAAATCGTAATATTTGTTTTTTAAGGTTATTTTTGGAAATTATAATTTGTCGTATAGCTCTGAAAATTTTATGGACATGGGACTGAATGGATTTTATTCTTTGATCCATGAAATGCTGTTAACACTTTGTACGAAACCGCCTCATAAAAACATACTACCGGTATTTTGGCACGAAAACCTTCATTCCGTAGTTATACATGAATCTATCTGCATCTGTCTGACCTGACAGACGTCCTTCTTCGGTTTTTAGGTATCTTAGGTTTTTTCTATTTATCGAAAAAAAAATAGCTAACGGCTTTCACATTCACCAAATGCTCGAAGTTTCCAATTGTCTACGCAGCTTTTTAATTTTTCTAACAGTGCAGGAGGATTAACACAGTGAACATATCTTATTGATCCAGAAAAACTGGTGTGAAGTGAATTCAAAGAACTTAAAGCATCTTAACTTTTAAATGCTGTTATTCTTATTAATAAATATAAATATTCTTCCAAAATAAATACGCAAATAACTTTTGGTTTTATCGTAATTTTCGATATAAAAAAGCCTCACAAATTTATTGCTGTTTCTTGCGAAAAACTCGTCGTAAACGTTAACCCAAATTAAGTGCTTTAAGCTGAATAAATGATGTTGGCTTTCAAGACCGAGCTTCTTACCATGCCGCATTCATGAATTGCCTCGTGTACTGTTTCATTATAGCATTTGTCATGTGAGTCAGTTGTGAGTGTTTTCCTGGAAGCTAAAGTTAGCTCGCTCATCGCATACTCGCCGGCGCTCGCGGCGCGCACAAACATGATCAGGTTCGATATTCTGTCACAGTTTCCGTGATTATTCCAACACGAACGCAATTAGAGAGGAGTGGCGAGCCGCCTCCTGTTTGTTTTAATTACGTCGAAATAACGTGGCGCTGCCCGCGACCGCACCGCCCGCCGCCGCGTTCACGACAGCCTCCACTTTTATTGCAAATTGCAAAGCCTTTTTATGATTAAAAGAAAAACAAACGAATCCTTTATTGAAATCGAAAGCCACTCAGTTCGTCCGCGGCGTTTTGATTGCTTCGCGCCGATACCTTTGATGTGAAAAACGCGCTTACATTTTTAAACATAATTGAAACATATTAATAAAACATTATTCAAATAGATAGCCCAGGTTAAGTTACCGCGTAACCTGCGTCCTAATTTGAGTATATATCATCATGTCCTAAGCCTGCCCGACGAGTTAAAGATGCCTTGTGAACGGTTTTTTTGCACAATATTCAAAACAAATTACTTAACTCGTGGCATCTCACAAGGAACTCCCAGAATCAAACCAAATGAAAAAGTTTTTATGTACATTTACTTGACGCCTTTATTTTGTGAGAGAGTGAATTCGTTGAAATATTTAAATTGTAAATATTCTTGTCTGAATTCAATTTTTTTTTTCTTTTTTTTTATTTAATTTCATAATATTACTAAATATTTCATTGTTATGAATATAAGACTTTTTGGTTGAATATACTTTCATTTACATTTCTATTCTGAACTAATTTTTTGACAAAGATTATAATACAGACATTACCGGCTAAGAACCCTCCTAAACAAATAAACAAAGGCCTGTGTGCCCTCACAACAATGCTCACAAATGAAATGAATTAATTCGGTCAGTAATAGTACCCCTAAAATTAATGTGTGCATGTGATTTACTTTCTTCTATTGTGTCTAAAATTATTCAAAGAAAGATTTATATTATTGTTTTATTCTGAATAAATCTTAACAGAATTGGATTAAAGTACATTATCACTCTTTTACACCTACAGTTACAGAAGTAACACGATCACACCCGACCGTGACCGTAGCAGAGGAAAATGTACATAATTGATTGATGAGAATTACAATTTTTTTTATTACAGTTATAGGACACGGAACTGAAAGTTCTCCTTCACAGATAATTACAGACGGAGTTATAATTACTGTAGAATTTGTCGGAATTACAGAATTTTTTTGTAATCTCTTAATCTCTTAGCTGTCCTATAAATATATATGCGAAAATGATTATATAATGTAAAAGTAATTATAATGTGCCTGGAAATGACACGTCAAATTATCAGCGATTTGTTTAACATATAATGTATCTACGTCAATTCTGGTAGCTAAACGTCACGACTGACAGAATGACAAAGGAACGAAAAAACACGTTTTCTTAATACGGAATGTAATTATTTGTGGTTAGTAAACGAGGTCATTGTATTTTTCGTTTTTGTATGCTAAACTTTTCTCCGTAGTGATCTTAAGTGGAAAAACCAAGTAAGGTTACCTCTTTAGAGAGTGAAAGACAAAAAAACTTGTAGTATCAAGTGGATTGCCAAAGAGCTCTTTCAAAATGCATGACATCCATGTGTTTATTGCCATTTTATGTACTAAATATTATTACCAAATTTACTTTAGTTCCATGCGATGTACTTTCAAATGTGATGTGATTTTGCCGTTTATGAGGTGAACCAAACTTCATCTTTTATATCACATTACTTATAAATAACAAAATAGAATTCTACTTGTCTTTAATAATAAAAACAAACGTTTTATTGTCCATGTGCGTGTTTTTGAATGAATGAAATGATGTTGAAATTATTGATTATTTAATTTGTAAAAGATCCTAAATAGTGTCAAACAAAAAAGTAAAATTACCTGTATATTTACTACAGCTTTAATTACAACATAAGAGATTGTAACGCTCTTTGTTTTAAAGTAAAGATTTGTATCGATTTCTCTGGTATATCTATAATATAAAACAGCCACCCACCGGTTAGCTGTAAAACTTGAAGCAGCCGGGTGCTTGTACTATAGTTTTAAAGAAAACACATTTCCTATCCCATTGTTTCTTAATTTTCCTAAGTTCATCGTAGCTAGACGGCTCTTTTGTTTCGAAATTTCCTTCCGGTGACGTTCCGGTTAAATTGTCAGTTTTTATTTTCCGTCCCTTGACGAAGTTCCTCTTTAGTATTCTTCTCTAATGAACAATTAAGTGATTCATTTCAGACACTTTCCATCAAGTCCTTTTTAATTACTATGAAAATGTTTTATAAAATGTGCACGATGAGACGTTTTATTTTAGACTACAATGTCAACGACCGGCCGTCCTAGCATTCGGAATTTCGAATTCTTAGTGGATTGTGTACAATTTTAAAGACAGTGAAAGGTTTTCTTTGTTTTGTATAGTTTTAGTATATTTTTTTAATGGTAATCGAATTATGATGTGGCCCTAAAATTATTATTGTGAACACGGTAAAGTAGAAGGCTAAACAGAAATCATTTTTAATGGTTCAAATTTACTAACACTTAACATACCGCCTTTTCTGCTACGAGATAGGATAATTTTTTTTAAACAACTAACACAAACATCTGCAACACCTGTACTCTGTTTGACAAAAGTAAAAAGAAAACCTGTTCGCAACGATAACAGAGATAAATGTGCGTATGTTTGTGAGAACTTATAATAAATCTTTTCTATTGTTATTCTCACTTAAGAGCACTCACAATAAAGTCCAAACATATTATTTGTCCATGAACCACCAGTAATTACTAGCTTCCTTACAAATGTTAGTTTACAAATACAATATAAAAAAAACATGTAACGGTATCTTGATAGGGTAATCAAAAGGCATAATTATTATCACAGTCTTTAAAAAAATATAGCAAATGTTAATATTTTTTTTTATTTTGTAACCTTTTAAGTGGTTGAACACAGACGATTAGAAGATGGTTGGAAGAGTAAGAGATGGTGAGTGGGGGAAGGCGTTTAACGGGCTAATTATCAAACAGCTAATGAAGTTTGTATTCAGCGGACGGGCTGAGGGGCCTGGGGCGCGGGAGGTTGCCAGTGCTACGTGCCGCGACTGGAAACACTCCCCACCTGATATCTCCCCGCCCTCGACAGAAAAATTGCAGAGAAAAAGTTTCATCGCGAGGGAACGTGAATGAAATGAGGAATTGTGTCGGTCGCTTTCGGGATTATTTCCAACGCAAAATTCCTTGAGAACCTTTTCTTTCTATTTCAATTCATCAACACGCCTCTTTGTGCGCCGCTATACACGCGAGTTTTTACTCATTTGCATATTAAGAAATTTGACAGTATTTTATTATTTATGGAATTTGAAAAACATTGGTACCAAGATTAGTTTATGTAAATTACCCTTCAGTGTAGCACGTGTGTAATTTAGACGTTGTTATCGAGTTCCATTGACTTGGCAAAATAATTTATGGTTACTTAAGTAATTTGCATCGAACGGGATACCCATACGTCTTGTTTAGCGCGGCGAGATTAATTACACGATAATTTCTTCTAGTACATACTATGTCCTTTAGCGACTAGGAAGTATAATAGTCTGTATTCAGGAATCACAAATTACAAGCAATAAAGAAAAATCTTGGTAATAAAATTAAACGAATAACGATCCAAGTTCTGTTCTACCAACTAAGATCTGTTCATCAAATCAATTAATAATGACCATTCTATGGAGATTGTGGACACAAGTTACATTATACAGTAGCCTCGAAGCTAGGCACCGACAAGTTGTAACTAAAGTGGCGGCGGCATTAAGTACGGAGCTTTAATGGTGATCAAACGCTCGTTACGTCATAACGCGTACCGAGCCCCGCCGACCAATAAATGTTAATGACACGAGCGCATGCTACTACAGCGCAACATATTTTACCATTCATTTTGTCAGCGCAAACTGATAATAATCTGCCATCAGTAATTTACATTTCCCCTTTTTACGTAAAAGTATTAAAGTTTGGTCAAGCGTATACCAGGAGAAAGACGTCTACTGCTGGACGTAGGTTGATGCTAATATCGGGGACGACATACAATATACCTTGTGATGTGATTCGTTGACCACATTTCGTTCGTTCAACCATCGTAGTTGACGACTTAGGTATACATAATTGCAAAGTAATAATTTTAAATTGGATTCGATTGCTTGTGTGCGATATTTGTGTGGCCGGCGTGTGTTGTGTTAGTGCGTACAATATGCACACACGTACAGAGCTATTGCATGATTATGGTTGCGGACGTGCGCGAGCTCATGATTAATTTGAATAATACGCGAGTCGTACGAGCGTGAACGCACGCCTATGTGAGTGCAGACGTGTGTTCATCTTAAAAGCTTACTCTGTTCAGATTCAAATTTATCTCAGTCTAGTCTGTACAATCAACACACTCCAAAAATATATTTACGTGTTTTTTTTTTTAAATGAGAACGCTCGTTCTGACGCCGTTCCGGATCAAAAACCTCAGGGGGCTGTGCCGTCGAGGCATAAGTTGCGGCTAATTGTTTTAAAAGATAATTTGACGTCGCTTTATTATCCTTTCTGTGGGCCGGCGCAGTCCGCGGCAGGCGGCGCGTTACTGATGGCTCCGGCCCTGTCTCCCGCTCGGCTCGGCCCGGCCACATGTGCTGCTAATTACTCATTTAAGATACGCTTACCGAAAACATTGTTTAATAGATTTCTGTAGAATATGTTGTACGGTACTTAAATTTTATTAAAATACTTACTTAATACTTTTATTAACGTATTAAAACAGCTAATTAATCAAACAATGGCCACTGATATTTTGTTAAATCTCCATAGTTATAACTCGATTGCCAACTGGCGCACTGCATGCCATGCATGTCTGCTTTCGCGATGTTTTTAAATTATAATATATTAAAAAATACCTACTGCTATGCAAAGACAGCATATCAATATACCTATCATATACCTGAGCCAAAGTTTAAAAAAGTCAACCCAATTAATGTTTTTTTTTCTCGTACTAAATTACAATACAAAATACAAATTGCTTGCTTTGCTCGAAACTTGCGATAATATCTTACTATTATAAATTAGTTCAAATAATAAACGATCGAATCAATAAAATTTAAAAAAGCAATGGTAAGCTCTGTGGTTCAACCGCAATAATAATATATATTGAGTTTTATACAAAAATTAATAATACGATATTCTTATTCGCAAAGATTTAATAATCTGCTTAATTGTAAACTTCAAGAGAAGGTATTAATAAGTTGGCTAAATTAAAAGAACAAGAAAAAAAAACTCGTTTTGGGTCACACTGTTTATATTTGCCGACCACATTTTATTCATGTTTTTTCGTACTATAAAACATCGATATAAGTCAACTTTACTTATGGAAAAACAGACTCAACTTATACTTTTCATCACTTTAATTTACTTTTGTCTCTCACCTTTGTAAAACTACGCGTAAAGATGTAAAATAACAAACGCAACTTTGCTTATTTAGTTTGATTTTAGCTTGTATGTGCCATCTGTCGGATAATTATGAAAATACTTGGTATTGGGTTGTACTCGTTTGTTTCGTACTTAAATAAATCTCTAGGTGTCGCAGATGTAGTTGAAATGTTACAGTCATGCGAGATATATACAAAAGAAAACAGTTTTATTTATTAATTCGGTATAACAATCCGCTTAATTTAGTAGCCGCCTCCGCTCTCTATATTTTGGATACTTAAGATAATATAAAAAAAATCAAATAATTTCTTAAAAAACAAATTATTTTAGCACTTCAATATATGATTTATTTATAGATTGAAATTATTGTTACTAACACAAGAGGCTTTTTATTACCCTTCTATAAATAATATCTCATTTTAATCTTATTACAACAAGGAATAAATTATTCTTTGGACAATTATTTCTACTCAAAACATTTTATTAAATAAAATACAATATTCTATCATTTCTTTATTGGTAACTTTATTAATAACCACCATAAATTCTCGTTGTCATGAATCTTGATCCTGTAAAACAATCGACACTTACCTTCCTGACCTGTACAGTTGTCTCCTAGTCGCCTACGAATTTACAACTAACTGAATAAAGTATTACGAATAAATATAAGTTGAAAAATAAAAAAACATCCACATGACTTCGAGAAGAATCGTTTATTTGTAACTGTCACGGGGCTCGCCTGGCGGAGTGTCGGGTAACAGCATGGCGTATGATTTCATTTCAATCTCAATTTTATTAGAAGACGTAATTTAATATTTTACAATGTACTTTCTACGAATTTAAGATATAAAAAACACATATAAAAATACTAATAATTACTCTTGTCCGTAAATCTGAGGTCGGCAGTGAAAACCAATTTACATTTGGGATGAGTCTGCCACACACTTCTTACACATCCAAACATCTATATATAAATACTTCTTACATATGCTTCTTATATTGCTTTTCCGTAGTATAAGTATATATAAGTTTTGGAACAAATTCTATCTCCAACGTCACCAACTGAAGCACTGAGTATTATACTCTTATCATTCGTCCTTTGAACATGCACAAATATTCGGAACATATAAAGAAGTTTAAATTCAATAGACATAAATTTATTATTTTCAGTTGTCAGATTCTTTTAAAAACCTAACATTATAAGGAACAAAACCAATTCTCCTTTATTTTCTACTTTCAAATTAATGTTTTAAAGTGCCTACTTTAAATTAATTATTTGGGACAAAATAAAACTGTATTTTAGCTAGCATACACAGTTTTTAACTTTCAGTATTCTATTTCGTGTCCTCTTTGGCTCCGCGCACGTCGCTTAAAAACATTTAATGTATGCCATTCGTTACAAAACTACTCTGAAATAAACATTC
>JAABKM020000001.1:5224038-5237068 GCA_016277805.2 Papilio aristodemus | reverse complement strand
CTTTCAGGTCTTAAGTGAAGGAAATAGATCTTTTACAAGATCCTCACATTTCAGGAAATAAAGACAAATTATAGCAGTACAGATTGGGCTTTGCTACTATGTACATTCCACCGGTAAAGGCAAAAACTAGTGTATTGCCACTTCATAAACGTCAAATGTTTCGTCAGTAATTTGAAGCCAGTTGGCTTTTGCTAGTTAAATTACAAACGTACACATCTATATTCTGAGAATGAATCTTGAAAATGGAAATCGTCGACTTTATAAAATAAAATATTCCATTCTAGCCGATTCTCAGTAAAATGTAACCCAGATTTTAATTAAGTTTTGGATCTAAGCGTACTGTAATATAAGAGTTGCTTTTAGGAAAAAAAGAAGTAAAGTATTTTCGTGTGCTATGTAACTTATGTTTTGGTAGCACAAGTCATACCTTGTATGTAGTAGTTTTGACCATAGGTAAAAACATGCATGAAAATTTGTTTGCATAGGTCTTAGAGAGAGTACGTAAAGTTAAGATTAGACAATTCTTACTGTGTAAAATTAGGTGATGATATATTAGGGTTATTTAAGTAGTTAATGTAGTAATTTATAATGATGAAATTAATATGATGACTGTAATGTATTATGTGTTCGTGTTTACAATTGACCAGATGTTAGCGTCTGTATTAAGATTTACACAAGCCTCATTAATTAAATCCCGTTTATTAATTACAAAGACGTCCCTATTTCTAACTAAACAGGCTAAGCAAGATTGCTGCGTAATTAAATACAAAGTGAAATGTTATAAGATAAAATTGTAGCGAGTTCTCGCAAGACAATTTTATGCAGACTTTTTTTACTAAAGTCTTTTTCAAAGAGTTCATATAATTTTCTAGAGAAAAGGAAGTGCTTAGTTTGATATTATTACTATTGTAATAAATTGTAATATATTTTTTTCTAGTAAAACTAAAACTAAATAGTCACGTTTTTTATGTTTCTGGCCATAATTACTCGAATAGAGGATCAAATAAATTAAGAATACAGCTATTTTCGACAGATGGCGATTTATACAGGGTGAATTTTTAAAGAGGGTGTGGATGGCCAAATTCGAAACCATGAGGAATAGTGAAAACTATCAAAGGAATCTCGGGACCGATTTTGATGAACACAAAAACTGGATCAATAAATTTTCGAACAATCTATTCTTAGCTCGGAATCGAACCGGTTATCACAAAGACGAGGAGGGCTAAAATCATGTAATTTGTTTACTCGAAAAATTTATAAATATAGAATTTAGATCGTCTTTAGTATTAATAAAAAAATCATTATAATATAAATACATAAAAAGTAGCTACACCCAGGTAGAAGGGGAAAACTGAAAAGAAATCAGAATTTATTTCTATTTTACCCAAGTAAGATATATCGAGTTTTTGTAACATTGTATCAGAGCGCGTCAAATATTATTGAATTGAAATCGTAAGCTCCCGGGACACGAGTCGGGCCAGACAGCTAAAAACAGGCAGTATGACATTTACAAGGGTACCCGCTTTTAGTTTCCTTACTTACAAAAGCTCCAACTGATAAAGGACTTTTATCTACGACTTTTATTTTATAAAAATGTAAAATATATAAGTATATGTGTTTGCTACATATTAAAACTTATTTTTTATTGCTCTTAATAAAATTATTAGGCAGACCATTAGTCTCCATCTACAACATTAACAAGAAATTTACCCGCTACCATATGTCAATTTTTGCAAATTTGTGATTTAACACAAACAACAATTGCTTGTTTGTCTCCTAACTTAAAAAAGAGGTTTTAAAAAAATAAAAAATACTTACAGGGGAGTTTAGTAGGCGCGTGGTCAGGCAGGGGTCCACCGATCGGTATCTGCAGCGGCGTGATGTCGAAGGCGGTCATGTCGTCCTCGCCGCCGCCTTCATCATCATAATTAATTATGTTTTCACGAACGTCGTCGTCCGGGCCGGGGTATTTGATGTGCGCCTCGCGACGCCGGTTGTATACCACGAATACTAATACAAGTACTGCGGGAATGAAATATATGCACCATTATACTCCAGTCTCTGCAGGAAAATGTCCGCACATCCTTACTGTATTATCTCCGCAGTGAGCTACTGTTTCACGGAACATTACATTGCATGACAAATTGAAAGGCTCAAAATTTATTGTTGCTTTAAAGTGCAATATTGAAACTTGATTCAATCGTAGATAAATTTCTTTTTAGTATTGTGTACAATAACAAGAATATTGTATCATATATTGAAGTTTAATTTAGAGAGATATCAGCTGTAGGTTTTTTAAAGAGCTTATTAAATTTGAAAGAATCAATCGATTTCACAATATTTTGTTTTACAGATTTTCACTATCTTATGCATATTCTTTTAAAACTTGTTTCAGAACTTTTTTGTAAAGTTTAGTAAATATTTACGGGGTTGACTTAAAATATTTTTTTGGTAATATTAATACTTAAAATTTTGTGCCGAAAATGTATGTTGAGATTGTATTAAAGTTTTTATTTACGTACCTACACTATAATTTTCGCGCAACGTTGACGGTTTTAACGCCAGACGAAGTTATCCGTCTGAGCCGTTGCCGCCATTTGCAATGCAAATGAGACTACACACTTTGTCTATTTCTATTGATGAAATACAGCAAGGATATACGGGAAAACATTTTAGATGTTATTTTTAGTTAATGGAAATGTATCAAAATATATCAAGAACATCCACTGTGTTTATTAAATCTAGATAACTAGTAAAGCTTAAAAGATTTACATATATTCAAAAACTAATTAATTATTGAGGCAATAAGGAGGTCAACATTTTTGACGCTCTTTAAATTTATTTTTATTCCAAACTAAAAAGCACAAGATTATTGCCACATCTTATGCTATTAAAATTTTTATTTTAAAGTAAATTAAAAAGGAAAAATTGTCGTAGAACGTTTTAATTAGTAAAAGAGTAATAATTTTCATAATTACTCAAAATATTTTAATTAAAACGTTGTGATAATTTTAAGGCTTTATATTTTCTTGACGAACAAAGTCAAAGTTGAAAACGTGTGCTTGAGTGATATTTATAATATTTTTGAATAATAGTCATCGATATAAATAAATTATAAAAAAAGACACATACTCTTAAACATGTTGAGCATGATTTTTTTTCGTTCTTATTTAAAGGTTAATGACGTAAATTCACAAGAAAAATGTCATGCAAATGATTAATGTGAAGGTGCTCACCTAAAAGCAAAAACAAACAGACAATGATAGCTATTATGAAATCCCTGGAGGGGGTGATGATCCCGGAGGCGAGCAAGACGAGCTCGCAGTCGTGCCCCGCGTAGCCGAGCGCGCACACGCAGTCGTAGCGGCGCGCCGGCTCGCGGTCCACGCACGTTCCTCCGTTCAGGCATGGCCGGCCCGCGCACTCATTTACGTTGACACACGTGCCCCCGGCGCGAGTTGAGCCGCCAGGACACCTACACACCGCATACTGTACCTCCCGCGCTCCCCTCCCCCGACATCCGCGCACTGAGCCCCTAGGCATGCACTACAATATACGACTAATGCACATATATCTATATATGGGATGATGATGAGGGTGCGAACGTGAGTAGGTGAAAGGTAGCCTATGAGGTGAGATGGCGCTCGAAGCGCAACTACGCTATGCTCACTCATTATGATAAGGAGGCAGACGAGGATGGCGGCCAGGGCGCCCATGCTCAGCTTTAGCGTGCGGCCCTCCTGCACGAGCTCGCAGTTCTCGCCCCAGAAACCCTCGGGACAGTGGCAGCGGTAGCCAGGTTCGCGGTTGACGCACGAGCCGCCGTTGCGGCACGGGAAGTAGAGACACTCGTTCTTGTCTACGCAACCCTTGCCGTCCGGCGACAAAACCAAACCCTCACCGCAACTAGACACCATCGCAATATATTAATATATACACATTATAAGCAAGTCATATTTCAGTATAATAATGTTAGGATAATAATTAAATATCATTTATTATAATTAAGCATAAAAAGCTCATAAAATACACGCAATACTTATAGTATTCATGAATAATACAGTTTAGTCATATAAAATATACCCAATTTTAAATAATCGATAAAAAAAGAAACTCAGTGCGCGTACAAAAATTAGACAGAATAACAAAAAAAATTACTGATTGTATGATTCAGTACAGAAGTCGTCAGAGTCATGCAAATCTTCGAAGAATATTTGTTGTACTAATATAAAAATTACTTTTGAAATCATCATTGAACGATTGCAGTAACAAAAAAAAATGAAATAAAGTTTTAATTTGAAATTATTATCGAGGAAATTTAATCAACAATCGAAGAATATTTTTTGAATTCAAGAATAATCTAGCATTTCTTTAATATTATTATTTATTATAAATAAACTCACGTGCATTCGTATTCATTCCACAGATCGACGCAAACGAAGGGTTCCGTGCAGTGAACATTGATGCAAGGACTATTTGATGGGCAGTTACGGTCTAGATTCCTAGCCATAGTTGCTTGACCCCATTGGGTGCCGTTCATGGCGGGTGGCAATGGTAAATGTTTGCCTTCCAATCTTATATCATCAAGACAACCTTTTTGGAAATCGGCATATACTTCAAAAGTTCGAACTCCAGTATATTCAGCCTTTCCACCTGCGTAAACTCCCTCTTGCTTATCAACTAACAGCCACTGATGACCTTCAAACCTAAATGACTCGTTGTACCTCCTCCCTTCGCCACCGTCTATTTCAAGGGTAGCCGCGCTACCATATCTACTAACACGAGCTATATGCCATTGTCCGTCATCAACAGCCACTGAATTAAGCCAAACGTCACGCTCTTCAGTTCGTAAAGAGTTCAGATTATAACGAAAATGTAATCGGGCGTCTTTCACCTCAAGAATTCCATACTCTCTATTGTGTTGATCGCTTACTCTGAAAAGCTCTCCATGCGGCTCCCGTGTTCTGAAGCGTAGCTGTATTTGAGTACTAAATCTGTCTGGTTCAAAGCTCAGAGCAAACTTCACATAACTTTGTGGCCGAAAACTAGTCGGTGTGGTAGGCAAGTTACATGACGGACCAGTCCAACCTGGTTGACATTGACAACGAGCTTCAGAAAAGCTACCTACACAATTTCCATGTTCCCAACATCTAGATGTTGCATCGGCTTGATTACAGATTTCTTCTGTTTGTGGGCATCCAGCTACAGAATTTCTTGACAATCCAGGATGAGCTAGATCATATAGTTTACTGTTATGGATTAAATTACGGATACATCCATCAAATCCTTTTCCTATTGGCATAAATTGCCAATGGTAGTGTGTAGGATCAAAATGATCTATATATAAGCCACCAATTTGCAGGGGAGCATTCACGTTTAAGTACTCATTAAACGGTGGGATAGTTCCGGAAGCTTGACAAGATGAATCGTCGAATTCTGGAGGTGTTCCGTCTTCCATTTCTTGTATATCAGCTGACTTGCAGAAATCAACTACCATTCTAACGTTTTCAGTATCCCAGAATATATCAATCCGATGCCACTCACCGTCGTCTAGAGATTTTTTAGTTTTTACTCTTAGTTCTAAAGTACCAGATCCAAAGTCAATAAGTAGCCGTGGATTACCTCTGTCTAGTTCTACAGATATAAAATCAGATACCATTATTTCTTCAGGCTCGGGTGGTACTATAGGTCCATTATAAAGTAGCACTCCTTCCGATTTTCTAGTAATGAACTCAAAACTCAAATGAGAATGATCACACATTTCAAGAGCAGGATACCACGCCCAACCAGTGCCTCTAAAACTTCTAGATGTTTGCTGACATCTTGGCCCTGTATATCCTGGTGGACATGAGCATGTCAAGCCGTATTTTCCTTCTATACATCTACCTCCATTATAACACGGTGAATTTCGACATGTTTCAGCTTGGGTAAAGTTTCTAGCTCCACAAGTGCATTCAGCAATTACATCGACACGAACGCCAACAAGTGCGGTTTTATTTGCATTAACCATATAGGGCAAATTACTAATATCAAGAACATTAGTACATGACCCTTCACACATTTGGTTTTCATAAATACATTCATCAATACCGACCATAGTTATGTTGATTCCTACTGATTTTTCAATTTCTTCTCGATGCATGAGCACAATACCGTTTAGTCTTATCGGTTTATAGAAATGAGCCCCATGGGCTGAAAAACGTATATCAGTTACAGGTGGGTGTTTCTTTCTCAGTTGAACACTGAATACATCGATATTTTCTCTTTCAGTATTAAGCAAGTCGGCTAATTTGTCCTTGAAGATATCGAGCTTACTTCTGGACACACTAAGTGTCTTGTAATTCCAAACACGGATAAAATCTTCATCAGATATTCCAGATATGCGAATCGAACCCGAATTTATAATTGCTTCGTGGGTTATTTCTTTAACGTATACAGTGACATTAGCCGGAACATCAGTTTGAGTATGTTTTCTATCGTAAACTTTAAATTTCAAATGATATCTACCTTCTCTGGTTTTGTGTTTCATTTGAATCATACCTGTTTCTTCATTTAATGTAAAGTTTGGATGTTCTGAACTCTCCCAATAGAATTTCTTGTCAGGTAAATCCCAATCATCAAGATCATAAACATATACACGTCCGATTTCAGTGTCTGGCGCCAGGCCTTGGTAATTGTACACCAGAATTTCCTTTGAACCAGGTTGCATTTTATTGTCATTTACGTCACCTATGACCACAGTTAGCGTACTAGTTCCAGTCATGGCGGGGTTACCGTGATCTTTAATTATAATAGGAATAAGATATTCTTTTTGTTGTTCTCTATCAAAAGATCTTAAAGAAGAAACAATAGCCATTCCGTCTCCGTTGGCACCTTTTTGATCTTGCTCCACTTTAAATGAGGCTCTAATAATATCATCTGCACCAGGATCCAGCCGGAATTGAAATGGTGGTCCATTACTTTTAGACCTATCATCATCATCTGTAGCTAAGATTTCTGCTACTTTTTTCGGTGTAATATGTTCTGTCAATACCGGTCTGTAGTCTTTTAAAAAGGTGGGTGCATTATCATTTATATCTTGGACTATTACAGTTAACGTTGCAGTAGCTGTCCTTGGTGGGACACCATCATCAATTGCTAATATTTTTACTTGATGCCTTGGTGTGTCTTCTCTATCCAATGCTCTTTGTATACTTACAGTGCCTTCTTGATTAATAGAAAATTGTCGCTTTCTATCAGATGACCTATCAATGGCGTAGGATACCTTGCTTTTTCCACCTTGATCGGGATCGGTTGCTTTAAAGGTTTCAAGACTTTTGCCAACTTCTGCGTTTTCATACACAGATACCTCTATATTGGCCCGTTCAAATTGTGGTTTATTATCATTAATATCTCTTAGTTTTACAACAACCCATGAATAAGCTACATGATATTTATCGTTGTCATTATCTTCTCCTTTATCGTTCACTTGTATTCTAAATCTAAAACCGTTACTTTGTAATTGGTCTTCATAATCCAAGGGTTGAACTATTTTTAACGAACCAGTGCCGTCATTATTTCTAACCATTGTAAATTTATCTGCTCCATAACCACTGTTTTCTATAACTTTATATTGAAATTTATTCGTTTCATCCTCGTCATGAACTGTTACGGTGAGTATAGGCATTTCAGGTAGATTGGTGCCATCAGTTTCATCAACTTCAGTGAACCATTCATCTTTAGTAAATTGTGGAGGCATATCATTGATATCTTTAACACGTATTGAAGCAGTACCGGTTCCTTTAAGCCCCCCTCCATCGGAAGCGACTATTTGTATTGAATAATCTGGAGTTCGTTCGCGATCTAAACAACACACCGCTGTTTTTATGACACCTGTTTCTGGCTCAATTTCAAATATAGGTGAACCAGTTTCTTCTTCGATTACGTTCTTTTCAATCGAATACCACAACTTTGCATTGTTACTTTCTGCGGGGTCATCGTAATCTAAAGCGGTCATAGTCATAACAACCATGCCTGCAGTTCCATTTTCAGTTACATTTCCAAAGTACACTCCTTGTGGGAAGATAGGTGCATTATCATTGATATCTTTAAGATTAACTTGAACATCCGCGTATCCTACCAGGCCTTCCCCACCTTCGTCCTGTGCAAATACTGTAAACCTCCACTGTGGTCGTCCGTTTGGTTGATCTCGATCTAAAGGCTAAAATAAAAATTATAATTTATTAAGAGATATATACGGTTAAACGTTAAAGAATTTGTATTAAAAATTAGAAATTCGCAACTTACCCTGAGAACAAATATTTCTCCCGTTGTCCGATTTATATCGAATTTGCTATTTGCAGGATTATCTGCATCAATTCCCTGGCCAGTTAAAAAGTATACAATGTTTTGTTGGCGATCCTTATCCCCATCGGTCGCTGTAACCTGCGGTTATAATATTAAATGGTTATAAATACAAAACAAAAATTTATTAATAGTATGTCAATACAAACAATAAAACCGATGAATGCACTTTACGATTACTTTGTAAAGTTCGGAATTTAGAAGTGATAAACTTGGTCTTCAGTTTAAACTGTAGTATTAATTAAAACTTACCTGCTTCCTTAAAAAATATAACTTATAAAAAAATATACGAATAGATTTAAAATTTAACTATTGATGGTGAACCACTAGTTTCCATACTTAAAGTTGTGATAAATTACAATGCAACAAACTTTTCAGATTGTATGTATCTGACAACCGTAGAGTGCGAAGAGATGGGAATGGGTGAACCATTTTCCTATTTTTGAAAATTCAATAAAGGAATCTAATCTCCTAGTAGGGTTTTTTATGTTACTTTTAAGAATTTTGCTACGCAAATGTATTCACATGTCAGTTGCTTCTTGTCTTCCCATAAATAAAAAAGCCGTCGATATCGGTACTAATAAAAAAATACTGTTGGAAACATTGGATAATTTGCAATGAAATTAACATCAAAGAAATAAACTGAACAGCTCCGTGAAAAATGTGATAAAATATATGGGGATTCTAATTACGTCGGGATGGTTTTAAGTCAAAAAAATGAAGAGGGTCGACGTTAGTATAATTACTCGGATCATTTGCAAATTTCGTTCCAATTATAAAAAAAATGCTTGTCACTACAAGCATCGGGGACGAAGGTTTAATTGTCTTTACGTAGCTTTTATGATATTTACTTTATATAAATTACGAAAAATATCTTGTGATCCCATAGATATTTAATAGAAACGATGAAATAATATTCGAAATAACAACCACAGTATAGTGAATTATCCTCTATTTTGCTGTATACTTGATTGCACTTGAATGCTCTTTTATTCATAAAACGATGTTAAAACTTTATTAAAATACGTATTTAAAGTTATGAAATGTTCTAATCCTTAACCTCGCTCGAATGATTTATCATTTTCTCGTTAATTCTGATTAAATTAAGTAAATAAAGACCAAGTTTGCCACGCGCCTATGGAATTAAGTATAAAAGCGCTATTGAAATCAAAGCACCTACTTATCTTAAACACGGACTAAGATTAAAAATGTATGAAAAGCGTAAGCCGCTACAAGGGACATGCATAAATAAATACATTATAAACGTCGTCGTTTATTTGGTTCTACTAATTCAAATAAACTACATTTTTGTGACAAAAAACATGCGTGGCACACACTAAATCAAGTTATTTTAACAACTAGTTAATATTTACTTGGCTTACATACAAAACCAATAGATACACTTACACTCCGTTACCTTTTATGATAATTATTAAAATTAGGATTGCTGCAGATAATTGACACATAGACCAGTACAGTCTATTTGGTTACCTTAAGCGCAATTTTTCGTAGAAGTAGGGCTATGAAATCGTAGATACTTAGAAAATATTACAGTTTTGAATGGATTTTAAAATTTGGGTTTCTCGACACGTTTAAAAAATAACAAAACAAAAATTCACAAATAACATATAAATAAAATAATTAAAGAAAAATATCTTGTTGGTTTTTAAGCCTATTACAATCGCTTTTCGCTTTTCAATAACAATTTTTATGTATAAAGTGAGTTTATTGTCATTTATTAAAAATCTTCCTAAACTGGTATAAATAAGCTGAGAATCGGTTCCACGGGATTTCACTGATTCATTAATCATATTATTAAAAATAAACAATAGGAAATAAAAAAGACAAAAATAAAATAAAATAAAAAACCTGTAAAAGATGTCGAGGAAAGGGTCCCGTTTCTTCCAAAGCCTGTGTGACGTAAGCGCTGCGGGAAAACCTTGGCGGCATGTCGTTGATGTCTAGGACGCGCACTACAACGCGCGTCGAGTTCTCGTTGCGGCCGTCCGACGCGACCAGTGTCAGCTCGTACTGCGCACACGCACGCGTCAACACACCAAGCACATGCAATGCTTAACCACACAAAAATAATTGTTTGGACTACAAACGACATGACGGAAGAAAATAAATTGGACGTAAAACCGGTGGATAGCTTTTGGTAGTAGTGGTCGGGATATTTTTTTCGGTTCTAGGAACTATTAGCCCGTTTTGTGCTAAATAGTATTATCAGGGACACTGTCTCAGTAGTGTGTGGGTGCACTAGATGCACCTCTGCGTACCCCTTCGGGGAATACAGGCGTGAGATATGTCTCAGTAGTCAGTGTCATTATCACTTTGCATACAAAATTGAATTAATTAAAAAAAATTAAAATATATTTCCTTTCAGTGCAGTAATTTAACAATCCTACCGACTATGTTGATCTTTAATTGAATTCAAATTTAATATCATGAAAGTTCAACTCGATAGATATTAACTTTCAGGATCACATTAAATAGAAATAGTCATTTATTAAATAAAAACATACATTAAATACGTAATACTTTTTATTTGTGATATTCCATATTTTAAAAATAACGCTCGATCAAGATAAATAAGAATAAAAATTATAAACATAGTTCTCAATTTAAACATGATACGAGGTACCTATTACTGTTTAAAAAGTTATTATTTTTTTTAAATTAAGACCTGAAAAGCCAGTTTTTGATTGTTCTCTTATTTAAAGGCAGTGCAATACAACAAATACGTATATTGATCATTATTTCCACTGATGAAAGTTTTTTTTAATATTCTTTAATTATGCAAATAAAAACACATATTGTTGATTTAGCTTCCCATTGTTATGCTAATTACACCTGTCATTATAATAAATTTGAACAAGTGTATTAAACGTTTGATGTATTTTGTATTACCTCTCAGTGCCCATACATACAGCAGCAGCCAACAGCCTCGACAGCCCATTAATTTAATAATAAAAGTCATCGATATAATTGATATCAATATTCACGCAACTTTTCAATTATTAAAAAAAAACGATGATTTAAAATATGAATTTATATTTATTTTGTAAAAAAATAACAATGCTGCAGTTACTTGTCTGATATCAGTACGATTTACTTCCCCCTAAACCCATACCTTCGTTATATCTTAGCCCGCGAGGCATACATCTTCTTATATCAATTTCACCTTAATAGTAGGAAAATATCAGCTTTGGCCTCCTTTCAATATATTAATAAATTTTATGAAATTTCTATGACTTCCAATTCGGATACTAGTAGAGCCCAATTAAAGATAATGCAAGAAAATATTATGTTCAATTTTATATTAAATTATTTAATTAATAACATATTATAGCAACATATTACGTTTATAGTCTAATTAGAATGAATGTGAACATAATTATGAGCATGAATATGAAGATACTTTCTTTATTGATTTCATTATTAGGGCTTCTTTTAAACATTTGCTTACGAATTTTGATTTTTTTTAAGAAGACTTGGATTAGTATTTTTTTTAAATTTACAAACATTTCTATTTTATGATTTAAATAAAAAAGAAACCAAGTCTCGATTATAAATGAAGACAGAAAAGCTATAGAAATTCTCATCATTATTGTAATGAAAACATGAAACATCAAGTTAGATTTTGAATGAGAGAAGTTCTTTTTAAAAAATAAAAAAGCTGCTATCCCAAGCTCGGAGTAAATAAATGTTGAAATCACGGGGCGATTGTTTAAAGAGCTTTGTCATAAGCGGGCGGGGTATTACGCGGCTCAATGAATTTCAGTAGACTCTACTTAAAAACTGCGCTTTGAGTAAGAGCGCGGTGAGGGTTTTTGAAATTCATCAACTTTAAAGGCTGCTCCTGTTACAGGAGAATGTTTAAAAAGGTCTTATAAAATATCAGTAAACGTGAGGTTATCATCTGTATCTCAGCAACACTTGAATTTTCTTTAATTTAATAATAAATATGTGTTTTAACCAGCAAACAATACTAAATATCCAAACAAAAAATAAATAAATCAACCAGAACGAGTATAGCAGTTTCAAAAAATTATTTGTAACAGTAATAATTAGCAACTACCAACGAACTGAATGCGAAAATAAAAACAACTAACAACGATAGATGCCAGCAACCAAACGGGACTGTAACAAAAACTACGTTTCCACAAACAAGAGCAACTCATGCCATGCAGACACGACGAAAAAAAAAACACAAAACGCCAACCCAAATAAACATTCATGCAATTCTTTTACAGAGCAGAAAGCTAACCGGGAACGTTTAATAAACAATCGAAAAGTTTTTCTATAACTGAGCGGACCTGTAGGACACGTTTGGGTAGATTACGATCCACTTCTTCGGTGATCTGCGTGCGGTAGGTCGGCCTCTCGAATACCGGCGGATTGTCATTCACATCTTTAACGTGTATCACCACCGTAGTATAATTCTCTTTCAGATTGTCCGATGCGGCCAGTTTCAACTCGTACTGTATCCCAAATATATTTTGTAACATACAATCAACACCACAGATAACAAAAATAAGTCTTCAATACAATTTAACTTAGCTAAAACTAAAATTGTTTTATCTACGAAATGCAAATATCCAAAATTTAAGAAAGTAATAAAATAAAAGTATTTTCTTTTAGCAATGACAAAAAGTTGAATTAAAGTGGAATTGACTATAAATTA
>JAABKM020000001.1:4452015-4463261 GCA_016277805.2 Papilio aristodemus | reverse complement strand
TATTGCATGCTGGGACAAATCTTTGGTAGCTGGACAGAGAGCACCAAGCGGTCGATCTTTGTTGCAATCCTCTTACAAGAGATCCAGCACTGGTTCTTTGTCTAACATTTTTGTATAAGCTGTAGATGATCTTTATATATTTTGTATTTCATCTGTTCTTGTCGCCCGACACCCTCTCAATTGTATGTCTCCGTTTTCATACGTGATCTCGGTGATTCAACCGTTTGGATCCGCGATACTTATGCAAGTCATTATAATACTAATATGAATGAATCAGCTAGTAAACGTTAATACGCAAGTATTTTTTACTAATAGGTCGATACGAAGTACAAAAAGTTATAAGTATACTTCTTTCTATTTGTGGTTGTTGAAAAATTTAGTGGTCCCACGGCTGGGCATAGCCCTACTTTCTATATCGCATAGTGCGCTAATTGGTGAAATTTACATCTCGAAATATTTTTCACTTTTACGTGCTGGTTTTATGATGGCTTTATTGTTAGCCGCCGAAGGCATACTTATAAATTTCTACTTTAAATCCGAATATACTATTTAACTAATACCCGCACCAAACATTTATTTTAGGTACTATTACATCTACATTGACCTAGATTTAAAATTATTTGTATAAATTTTGTAACATAGCTTATTTCATTAATCTTAAGGAGGTTGGAATCATTTTTAAGAAAACACCCCCTTGTCGTTCACTTACCTAACTCAATAGATACATACCCGGTAGTGTCGCTAGTATTTACACTCTTGATAAGAAGTCGAACTTGTATGACTTGAAATTTATCAATGCTTCCCGAGTCCAAGGCGAACGTCTGCCTATTCCTTAGTAGAGGTCTAAGCTTTGCATGATCGCCAGCGTGTAGAAGTGAAAAGATCGATTTCCTGTACAGTTCAGTTCTGTCGACATGAATAAGATCTTTTATATTTTCCGTCACGCATTCAATTTCGCCTTTGTTATTTATTTCCAAAAGGACCCAGCCCAGACTGCTGGTGTAATGTTTCAGAGCCTGGAAAGCAACAATAAATATGTAAGGTACTTATAATTCAAAACACAAAAGCTTTTGTTGATGTAGTAATGAAGAGCATGTGTACCTCAATGATATTGGTGAGGTCGGAGTAGTGGAAGCCGGCGGTGGCTGCGACGGAGTGCGGCTGTGTCGAGCTGACCTCGCCGGCCTGCACGGGCGAGCGGCGCGCGGCGCGGCGCAGCGGGCACTCGCCGGGGCAGTCGCGCCTGCGCCTCAAGATCGCCTGGATCTCGCGCGTGGCCTCGCGCACGATGCCGTTCTTGTCGGGCTGCTTCAACTCCGCCAAGCAGGTGCCAAGAAGCTCCTCGAGCTGATTTATGGTCTCGTTTTCCAGCTCCCGCCGCCTTTTTTCGTTGTGACACTTATTTCTGAAATATAGAGCGATCGTCAGGTTTCGGATTCGCGATAAATTCTATTACAACATATTATCGCTCTTATTTCTAACCCGAATCGAGATAGTCTCGAGTCAGTAGCGATGAATTATCGATAAATTACGATTACGGTTTACTTTGAAGTTGGACAAAACTTGTACCTTTTTAAGATAGTTTGCATAATAATGACAAAACAGTTAACAAAATAAATTATAAATATTGTTCCAGTTCGGCAGTTTTAAAGTAGAAACATAAATTAAAAATAGATTTATGTACATACCAATCTGAATACAATTTCGGAGGAGTTGCGGGAGTGAGCAAATGAAATGGTTTTATACCATGTTTAATACGGAGACGATATTATGTAGTTTGTGAACAACGACAGTAGCACAGATTGTAAATTGGATTGAGGCGGTGTAGCAACCGCAACTGTGGGGTTACAAAACGTTAAGCAACATACATTGCCGTAGATTAGATAAGGAAAATGAAGAGGACGATGTTTTTTTTATAGTGGCACAAACTTGCCCAAGCACATCACAATGACTAATCACTCACCGAGTCAAAAATCTACACAAAAATTTTATCACTGATAACTTTTGAAATAAAGTCAGTAATATACATCATATACCTACACCTACATTCGAGTCCAAAGATACACCCATAGACAGTCTACTGTGGAACTCTGTACAAAAAAATATGTAGGTACTATATTAAAACAGGTATGGCAAGCGATGTCACCAAGCCTGACCATAAGACTAAGAATGATATTGTATCGGCATAGACCAGCAACATATCTGTAGCTCTGCTGTTGTGGATATTCGTAAGCGGCGACACTCAACTAAAACCAGACGAGCCACTCGCTCGTTTGTACTCTATCATAAGATTTCTTAAAAATTAAGTTCTTCTTACATTTTTCAATTTTGTAACTTTTTAGAAACAGACATAAAATAAAAATCTGTTTTAAAATATAAGACAGCTGAATCAGGGAAGTTGCATTAATTTATGATGATGTAATTTGCGAAACAACAAAGAAATTGCACGTGACTTCAATAACTAAAATGCCTTTAAAACATATAATAATAAGCGTAATTTCAATCTCTTCTAAGAATGAATAATTTTAGCACATTATGCAACGACGTGAGCGCTTCGCTACTATAAACGATGCGTAAGACACGCTCTCGAGTGACCACCTTGCTCCAACCGGCTTGTTGTGGGCCGAATAAAATCTGCCTTCTAAGTAAAAAAATTACTTATTCAAAAAGTTTAAATATTGTAAGGGTGAATAAAAACAAATCTATTACTATTATGTAAACAGGAGATTGGAGCTGAAATACAGAAATTTACGTGTAATGGAGCATTAACATTAAAATTCAACTCAATTTACCAGTTAAATTATTCCAAAACACTGGTAAAGACAAATTTCTTTTATGTATCTATAAGCAACCCCATCAGTGATAGAAAATTAAACTACTGGCTGACCAAACACCAAAACCTTGATAGACTCGGCACGCACTAGATATCAACAACATATCTCGGTTCCAACAAAAAACGACGCACAGCTCAGTTGTAATGAGTAGTTTACTTTTTCGAACTATCTAATCTTTATTTATCATTCGATACGAAACTAACAGCCAAACCAATTACAACAAGTGCACGATAAGGAGCGACTTTGTGAAATGTAAGAAAAGATCATTGCATCTTTACAAAGTGCAATAAACAACAAGTAGGCCCAATAACACCGTTGAGTGTTGGAAATAACGTTTAATAGATATTAAATAATTATTTATTACCCGTTTCAGGGACGAGAGTAATGAACAGATGACATGAAAAAAAAAACGTAATCGAATTAATTATTTTAACAACACTGGATTTATTTAACCTTTAGCATCATCTCATCATAGAACCTGATATATAAACATGTGCGCCGTTTGTTTTCAAATACTCACCCTAATACACGAATCGATGACATATACAATGACATCATACGGAGAAAAAAATGCAATCTAATTTAAAGGAGCTAAAGATTGAGATCATGTTTTGTGCATGGTTGCAATAACAGTACGAGAAATTTGAGACGTTGTATAATTCAAGAAGCCAAAACAATAAACATTCAACGACAAACTTCATACACGCAAGTATCAAGTTTATTTGTTCCAAGTCTGTGGTGCGGTGTGACAATCCAAGAGTACCCAAAGTAATCAATCAAGATGAGAGCTGATTCATCGCGTGATACATTACTACTTTCACAAGCATCGTTCATAACTAACAGCATCCTGCTAATTGAAGTCCATAATATGACGACTTGTAGCGATAACCGAGAATTTAAACAAAAATTTAAACGCTTCAAATTCTTTTTTATTTTTGTTTGGAAATTATTTCTTCCTTTTTTTAGCTGATAGTCGTTCACTGGTACGGAGGCCAAATAATTATAAGTATATACACATATTTATACGCTGGAAATATAAAATCACACGTTAAAACCTGTAGATACTACCACTTACGTTTTCTTATCTTTCATTCGTTTGAGTCATTTACATTTTTAATTTCCCAAATTTTTTACACTCAAATTGCGTCATTGCAGAAACAGCACCCACTCCATACTATAATAATAATATGGACAAATTTGACAAAATGTATTAATAAGTGTAATTTATATAACACGTTACTTTGAAGGTAGATAAATAAGTTTAATAATTGATAACAAAAAAAGTAATATAACTAACCGTATTTAAATTTATAATATAAATACGTAATGGAGTTGAGATACACGCACTTGCGTGTTTCACGAATAAATTCCAAAAGCACCATTTTATTCAGCAATAAGTGTGGGCAAGTCATCTTATTAAAAATTATAAGTTTTTATGTTGTAAACAAAAATTTTTTCGAAACTCTTTAATAATTAAATAATGTTATAAAGAAAAATATATTATTTGTTTTTGATAAATCTGATAAACTGTATTTTTTTTTTCACTAATCAAAAAAAGCTTTTCTAACATAGTCATATTCACAGAATAGTTGTGTCCATCGATGAGGCCAGTACGTTGTTTGGCTGCGAATCAGTTATCCTTAGCGATGGCTGACGCGTCGTCCGAATCGTCAAGGATGTAGTGTAACTCTATACTATAGGTCGCGGCACATTAAACCGACGGAACGCGGCGTGTAGTAGCTGTCATTAGGCATACCAATCCAGGTTTTAAACTAAATCTCAGCCATGTTAGAAATTACTAACTTAAGTCGTACTTTAGTAGTCCAGTTAGATGCAAACATAAAAACAAAGGAAACATACTCTTCAGTTTGCAAAAAAAAAAAACGTTTTGGTGGATAGACATTCGTTCACATAAATATTTTCTTTGCTTATCTTAAGTGCCAATATCCATGGCACATTGGATGTAAAAGCAAATTTAAATAAAATATGTTATTTAATGTTTAATTTGAAAAGGTATATAGTTTAGATTGTGAAATGAATTTGAAATCCATCTATGTGATAAAGTACCCAAGCCAACTTTTTACAAGTGTATGTAGTATGTAATGTTACAATGTAATACAAAAATGAAGTGATTCCTATTCTTTATGATTGAACATGTCAGAACGCATAATACGTACATTTGCGATTGTGGCTTATTGTCTGACTTTTTTCTTATCTTCTTAACCGGCGTTGTCACGCTCATCTTGCCTTGCATCCCCCTCCATGTGTCTCCCGGTTGGAGTTCACAGGATTCAATTCTACAGAACCAGCAAACAAATATCGATTTAATTAATATTCATCGTAACATAGACAAATGATATGAAAAAATAATGACCGATCAGTCAACCAAGTGAAATGAGATGCAACGATTTGTTTACTTTTGTATTCCTCATCTGTTTTATTCACAACGGGAGATAAGTTTGTATCTTGTATATAAAAATAATATAAAGCAAAAAGCGCTTTAATTGACAGCTAATATTTTCTTCCATTGAACAATTCAATTTAACTAAAGCTTAGGCAGGGTACTTAAATTCAAACGAAATGAAATTACAAGTAAATATATGATTGTTGTGTGACTTATTATTGTGCAAATTAATGTTGTTACCGTGTGAGTCATGTTTACTGTTAAATAAATTTGACGTGTAAGCTCGTCGGTGTTTATGTAGGTTTTTGTTCGTGTGATGATTTACTATTAACTCGAACGTTATCAAAACAAGCAATTACATATATACACAATCATAATGTAAGTCGTAACGAAGAATATCGAGTTATATGTTCGAGTCGACGATACACATATCGAATGCCGAGTGCAGTATAGGTTGTAGGCTAATGCGCAAGAGGGACGGAGATACCAGTTGAGCGACGCCTACCGAGGAGCCCCACGACGCAACCTCACTGCGACGGCCGGCCGCGCAACCTTGAAATAATAATGTTCGGAATAACAACGCTCCATAAGCGTGACCACTGTAATAAATATTCGCCAAATTTTCGGGTCCTTAACTAGGCCCTGGTTAATATTTAAAGGGTTATTTATACCTTATAAAATTGAATGGCTATTCATTATTTGCACAATAGGTAGAGAAGTTATTGTGAGAAGGCGAGGAGCTAAAACAAACGTGAAATATTTAAATAACGCATTAAACAGTAAGTGTCTTTCAGCCGCGGCTAGTGAAAACGAATTCGGTGAAAGTTGATAAGTATTGAAAGCGTTACGCGATCGAAGATTTCGCTTTTTCAAATGTTACTTAACAGGGTATTCGTCATACGAGACGCCGGCCGCGGGCGAGCGCTGCCATCGCGCCCGTACCTCACCCTAATTCTACTTCACTGTGAAGGTTAAACGCGTCGTAATGGTTCTTTTTTGTATGGTTTTTGTGCTAATACGGAAATTGAAAGCTTGAATTTATTCGCAAGGTATTTATTATTCATGGTGAACGAAAAGGTGGAAAGTGGTTGATGCTATCTGGTATACAGACGTTTTGAATATTTTACAGTCAGAATAGACAAGATACAATGAGGTCGCGCGACCGTACGCTACTCTATACTAAACGGGGTCGTCAAAAGTGAAGACCGATTAGGTAGTCTGAAACCATTTATTACACTTGAAACCGATTATTGAATAATGTGATGGCTGCCAACAGAACTATAAGACATACCTTTCGAAAGTAATTCGTACCCATGGTGTATGTTAGTGGAAAAAAGTAAAGAAGTTGAAGGACACGTGGACTGCTGATGAAATCTCTGCACTGCGCGCTTTGCAAATTGATTCAAACGTGACACGGAGAGACACATCGGAACTTCATTTAGTGTAGACAAAACGCACGTCATCGTCAAACAATTTGGAAGTTACATGATCGCGATACAGCGGGCAACTTCCTGCACCGCGCCCGAACCGCTGCAAAAATCATAGCGTGCTACCACTGTGACCGAACTATTAGGTGCAAGGTTAGCCGCGCATATCACATATTTTATAAAATGTAAGCTACTTCTAACTAAATGCTTTTTACTAGCGTTTTACGCTCTAAAAAATTTATAATAATACCAAGTTGATATGAACGTTACAACGAAAATATAAGTCTAAATGTCCTAACGTACAGCCTTACAAGTTTAATTTAAACTCTGAACTTAAGTAATCTTAATTTAATTTGCTTGTAGGTGTGACATTTAGTAGTTAACACTATAAGCGATTTTTTTTATTTTAACATTTCGAATCCAACTGGAAAGTTATCAAGGCGATTTTCAATTCTCGTTAAATTTGTCGAAGTTCGTGACTCATGTAATTCTTGGTGACATTTACAATGTAGCACAAAATGTTTATAATCCTGAATGTGGCTATGAAATATTTTCTACACGATATGTAAAAATTCAATTGATAACAGATATTTTTAGTGTAAAATTTATAGTTTTCAATCAATTAAAGTAATTAAATCAGTTAAATTTAAAAGAAACAATAAAGCATGAGAATTTAACCTTTCAATTTAATAAAAAGTAGTAGTCGAACATACGAAATCAGTTGCTTGTATGCGTGTGGCGTGTTTTAACAGGTATAGAAACAATTAATTCTATGAAACGTGCGATGAAATCACGGAGAGCAAGCTTCGTACAGATTTGGTATAGCCGAATATACCCACACGTAACAAATTTGATTCGTAACGAGGATGGAACACGCGTTTGGTAAAAACTTGTATAACTGGTGGATATCTGCCGTTTGAGCAAGCAAGTGAGCGGGACACAGCAACCACTGAGCCGGCTTGAGCGTTAATAATGAACCGACGCAATTGTGCCAAAGTGACATTGTTATTAACAGCTTTAATTTAAAAAAAAAAACATTAAATAAAACAATAGACTGATTGCGCAACATAATAAAATTACTAACATAATAATAATAAATAAATCAAATTCACGTATATCTTATGGAAACTAATGTATATTTATTTATTTCATTACAGTGCTTTAACAATAAAGCAAAATATTTTGAAATGACATTTATCAAAATTACAAAATGTCTACAGAAACAAAAGAATAGGTAAACTTAAATGACTTGATGATTTTCCAATCCTGTAGCGTGTCATAAATTGTACAAAAAGTATTAGTTAAATTACGTTTTATTGTTATTCACTAGATACTATTGTGTCTAAGACCTTCCCTAATATACGAAATGTGAAAAACGGATAATAAAATTGACGGTCGAATTTGATGGTAAGCTTACTGTAGTACGATTTATAAAATATAATCACAGTCATTAGTTTAACTTTAATATTAAGCATAAATAGATAAAGCAGCACAACTTAATTTAAACTCATTCATACATTAATTAAAAATAATTCAAACAAATGGAACGCTAACATACATACATATTATTATGTATATTATACGCGTCATGCGAGATAAAAATGTAACGTTAAGGAAATATCCGAGAAAACAAGTAAACCTTGCTAGAAATTCAAGTGTTTGGAATTTGTGCATGTCTACGCATATTCTTTTAATACATACACAGAAATAGCCGCACGTAAATACTATGTGTACATTAAAATTTACTTGACCGAGCACACAGCTCCATACATACAAACATTCGCAGTTAAGAGTGTAATGTCAAGAATGTAAAGCCATGATGATTTTGACAAGTTAAATGTGAAAAGTATTTATTTAGATGACGATTATTACCTTTGAAATGTATTCACAGCAACATCAATGTCAAAAAATATGTCAACTAGTTCTTCGACATCGGAGTCGGAGTTAAGGGAAGGTGGCAATGTAGCGGGCGGAGGGGCCCCATCGACGGTATGGCCAGCGGAATTAAAAAGCACGGGTTCCGCTTGCACCATGGGCAGCATCTCTACAGGATAACCCAGGACCACTCACTGCGACCGCTGTCGAGATTAACGTCTCCCCGAATAAACTTCAAACAACACTGTCTGTATCCGCACCCAAACACACACTGCATTGCGCCACGCTTGCCGCGACGCTAATTTGTTAACAGATTTCCGAACCGCACACTAAATTTATTATTTACAAGAAGGTACGAAATGTATTTAAACGTTTTTAACGACTTATTACAGCGACAAAACGTGCACCGACTTTATTACGCAGCTAATAAAGTAATGCAATTTTCTATCAAAATCCGTGCGAAACGTTCGCTACAAAACGACGATGAAAGTCAACTGAAAGACGAGACATACGTATACATACATCCTTGTCGTTCACTACTTCACAAATTATCAACACGGCGGCGCGATACGACGCGGGCGGGGTGGGGTGTGAGGAGGGCGCGGGGCGCGCGGGCCGCAGACCGAATGGCTGAACCGTATCGCCGCCACAGTCGCACTCGCGCCGCTTCCATCTCGCCGATTGTCTTTCGATCTCGCTCGTCGAAACGTCAAAGTGCCATTCGACGAGCAGTGCCGATAACATACCGGAGAATATTATTGAAATTAAGATAAATAATATATCAAGCAAACAAAACTGTTTACAATGTTACCAACAATTTCTCATCTATTCACGAATGACTATATAAATTTATTATAAGAGTAAGGCAATAACTGCTGCACACATCGATATTCATACAAAGATTAAAGCACGCATTCGCACCCATGAGATTTAAATAAAAAAATCCAACAAATTATTATGACGCATAAAGTGAGAAAAATATTTAAAAAACCTAAAGTATAAAGATAAGTAGGTAGGTAGTTAAATAATGACATGTTATCATGCACTGCGCTGTAGATAGTTAGATACATTTGTAGACATGAAAGTGAAATGGAGCAGTATTTGTGTCAAGTGCACAATTTAGATAACAAGGTCATTGATTGCGTAACACTTAGTAATTTTTATTTTACAATACGTTGGTATGATAAGCTCTCGCATGTTTTGACCCTACTGGGGTAGACGGTTGTAACAAATGCTATCCCTTTGTCACTGACCTTTCCAAATGTGGACTACACATCGATAAATAACTGAATCTGACATACACATTTATTAAGTATGGATAGAAAATTTACCTCATCCGGGAATCGAACTTAAGACCGGCAGTCTAGTAATAAATGTTGAGACTATTTAGACGTCATGAAGTCAGCGACAAATAAATAGTAATTGTAACATAATTTAAACAATAAAACTAATTGATTCATGTTACAAGACAATGTAACTAGCCATGTTCATGATGTTTCTTCTAAGAATTTGTTTAGCAGGATAATAATTAAAATTATTCATTAGTCGGCGACGCATAAAATATAAGAGTTGAGGTGAATAAAGCTAAAGTGGTATGTAGCAGTAGAGGAAGAGCGCTTAGGCCGGCGCGTGCAGATATCGGTGCAGGCGGCCCCGCGGATCTATGTCAGTGGGTCACGGCAATGACGTGGCACACGGCCGCCGCGCCGCGCCGCGCACAGCCGCGGACTTCATTCTAATTCCGCTTCGCCGGTGTCTTCGCGTCGACTCGACACGACTGCTGACTGTTTATGCCCTAATATGACAACTCGATGAATCAAATTAAATTGCAAGTCGACGCAAATTGATACAAACAATACAAAGATCCACAGTTCTTGACCATCGCAACATTATCGACGCAATTCATTGCGTAACTATTCGACTAATATTTTCTTTATTGACCTGTCTTCAATTTCTAAGCTGGACAGTAAAATTTTATATTTTGCCCAGATTTAGTTTTTGCTCAATGTCAAAGTTCTTCAAGACCTTTCCGTTTCGTTTATTATCACTTCTAGGTACATACTTACAGTTCGAAGAAAAAAAAACTTTTATGTCGGTCAGTTGTTTTAGCTTTTACATTGAGAAATATCTCAGTAACCGCAGTTACAAAATATTTATTACCCTGAGTAAGTCACCAAATTTTCCGTATACAATGATTTATCTTTATATTGAGTGCCGTTGTTTTTTTATGCACTTTCTACACATGCAAGCTTCGCGTGAACTGTGATGGTACTGAATATATCACGTATTTTATATATCTTGCACAAATGCATACAACTAAAAAAAAAATACTAGAACGAATATAAAAAGCTAGGGTTATTTTGACAAAAATTAAGATTAATAAAAACACTAGAAACTTTCTACCAAATATTTTTGATTTATCTAACTATTAAAATATGTCAGTTATATTTGGACTACTTATCTTTATTTGGAATACTTTATAAAAATCCATAATCAAAAGTTGAAATGATAATATATTACAAGCTGTAAATATTATTTTCGAAACTATTGACTGGTTTTACTTTGAAAGATAAGGCGATAAATATTTTCAATGTCATTACATATTTAAGAACTAGTTGATAGTTGTTTAATACAGGGTGTCCCGTGGCAGATTTAGGATTTGAAATTGGAATATTTTTCCAACGGATGCGCGGGGGATCGCGGCAA
>JAABKM020000001.1:4248104-4258138 GCA_016277805.2 Papilio aristodemus | reverse complement strand
TTTAAAAACCTTCAGACTATAGACATTGATGGTCTCACACTCATCTTATGGTTACTTAACATAACATTGTGGACATTACGTTCAGTTTATTACTGAGTCTGCACAAGATCTTGTAAATAAACAATTCGCTGCAGCTACTTAACTTATATTTAAAGTACATGGGTTCGATAGATTTACTGTATAGTTCCATAAAAGTTTATTTGGACGCGCTTTTATCAGAAACTATCAATTGGATTCCAATAACTCTCTTTGCATTTGATAGCCTAATTAAGTAATAAACGTGGCGGGTAAAACCGCGGCAAATGTTTCATGTGTCATTATTTCGCTTCTTAGTTCAAAAGTTCTTAAGCTTTTTAGTAAACTAAAAAGTTTAGTAACTGCTTTTTGAAACTACATTGGAATGAGAAACGAAATCTAGCGCCCCCTTTCGTATCATATTACAACGTACTAAATAAAAGCGAGACTAGAGCTAATAGCTGATCTAAGTCCTTAAATAATTTATTAAAGTAACAGGCTATCTAACATACACACACACACATACGAGACATGATTTTCGATGCTTAATTTTTAAGGAAGATATTTTTTGAGGGTTAAAACTTATAATTTCCAGTTTGAAAACTTCACAGCTCAATTGAAACAATTTAAAAAAAACATTTGAGTTATTGGTTACACTTATACATTTTATAGTATTCAATAATAATATTATAGACTTTTTATGTTTTTGTCTATTAAGTTATAAACTTAGTAATTTTATAATCACATACAGATTATAGGTACAGAGTATATTTATCTCCGTCTTTATTTAGTCTGTGATCATTTGTCTTAAACATTTTTGAATTAAGTATCTAATAATTGAAGAAAAAGTTTCTATGCTTGTACTCTAAGAAATCAATTGAGTTATTTTTTTAAAATAACGAAACACTAAAAGCTAAGTTAAAAATAATAGATTGATTCGAATAATAAGAGTCAATTGAAAAGCTTTGATGGTTTTTCATTGATCGGCAACTATTTAAATGTCTTTGAATAAGAACTTTCCTTACGGTTTTTTTCATTTTTCTTTTTTTTGTTATAACCTTGAATGGTATAGATACCTGTGATTTAAGAATCACTGAAATATTTAATGTTGAACGACGAAAGAACATGATTTTTTAATTAAAAAATTTGTCCAGTTTTGGTTTGTTACAGTGAAGGAAAAAAGATAATTATGCAGATTTTTTTAAATTTGATTTAAGTAAACTAAAGAAAGAAGTTCTAATTATAACGTTATTAGAGATAACAATATTTTGTAGTCCATCGCTAAATAGCATCACTAAACAGACTCAAATACAAATGTTCGTATTTAAAAAAAAAAATCTCAAATGTTCTAACGATAGAATAACAGAAACTTCATCAACGTTTGATATTATCTTGAAATTTTATTTTTCTTCCCGCCTGCATTGTAAAATTGATTTGACTACTTTAAAAGATCACTATGGAAGACCCTTTACATACTGTAATATATTTCTTAATTATCATTTATTAATAATACGGTGTTATTACAAAAACGTTCAATTTATTTAATAATGAATTCTATCCGGATAGAGATATGGCAATTTCGATGTATATTTTTATTGTTCATTAAAAACGACATTTGATAACTCTTAAGTTAAATTGAGACGATAAGATAAAGACTCAAAGGCTATCAAAATATAAAAACTATAACATTAATGTCCAATTATAAACTTAATACTAAAATCTGTGTGATAATTTCAAGGTTACGTCATCGGCCGCCACAAATTTATCGCCAGTTGTGAAATATTATTTCAATATTTATTTCCTAACCTCGAATTACTATTACATGTATATACATTTATTTTAAGGAACTGAAAAATATAAGATCGACGCAAAACCGCCGAATCCAATGAGAACAACTACCAGAGACAAGTTTTAGTTTAAGTAAAATAATTGAAAAAAAAATTGTTTATTTGTTGTTAGTATCTTAACACAAATGGTTAATGTTTTTAAAAACATAAAAAATTATCGAATTTGTAGCCATGATTCATAGCTGTACGTAGCATAATCCATTTACCCAATAGCGTCATTTCTAGAAGCACGCGGTATTTGACCCACGTGTTTGGTAGAAACCATATGACACTTATTTTAATATATGAAAAGACTACTAGCAAACTAAAATTCTTTCAAAATTCACTTACTAGAAACCGATTGAACAATGCTTTTTTTCCATTATAAAATAACATATAGAAAAAAGGGTTTTGCAACTAGGTAACGGCAACAGAGTTGGCAGAAATAAATAAATCGGTCGCTAAACATACTTTTCACTTAAACTTTGGATTAGCTTTTAGTATTGTGTAAGTGATCAATGTACAAACAGACCAGATCAGACCTCCATATAATATGAAAAATGTTGAGTCCTGAAAGAGATTAAAGTGCGGTGCTAAAGCCATCTTAGGACTCGGACTAAGGTCTCTCTCTCTTGGATTCAGTAAATTCCACTAGTTTACTACAATAACACATATCGCTTTCATATCATTACACAAAAAATTAATTCTCACTACATTAATTAATATAAATTTTATGGGCCCGGTTAAAAGTTGTTCTACCACGAATCGGATACCATGAATAATATTATAAATCCGTAATATATTTTTAATGTATATTTTTAGCCTAAGATACGTTCTATTTAAAGAGATATAATTTGTGAATAAAAACCTTTCCATAACTTCCTTTTTGATTCAAATAAGTCGCATGGATCCGGAATTTTAAACTACATTCACGGTGACACGTTATTTTTTTATATATATTTTTGGCTAATTTTATAACAATTACTCATAATAATCCAAAATAATTGTTGAAACATTTGACCGGAAAAAACAATAATGTAGTTTGGCGTTGTGATTGATTTTCTGTTTTTATGAAATATAAATTATTATTTAATTTATAATTTTGTTACTATCTATATTTAAAGCTCGCGTTACCGTTTGACAATCTGGATGTTACGGTAACCTTTGCACTGGGCCATTATCTTCAAGTTTTTTATTTGGTGTAATATATCAAGTAGTAACAACAATCCACTATCATCTCATAGCCTCGTGACCTAAAAAAACATCTTAATGTTAAAAAAGATACTCATTAAGATTGATTAGCGAAACGGTCACTCATTGCTCTCCGTCAGTTAGTATCCACGCTTGATATCATTTTTTTTTTTGGAAGTGGATCCAAAACATTGTTCCGAAAAGGTTATTAAACAAAGCCGCTGTTCACAGAATACGTTATCTTATCAGTACAATAGTTATACTAAACTCAATTTAGAGGTTATAACCCTTGATAAATTTGCGGACGAATACGATTTTAGAACGAATATAATTTGGGGTAAAAACTATGTCTTTTAATCATTTTACCCGTTACAATTTGATAATGTAGTCTTAATTATTTCCGTATTAAGTATTATTATTAACAGTTGTCAAACAAATAATAAGATGACCAGCTTTTACTTTTGAATATGTTTTTATTTTTAAATTTACATAGTTTAAATTTTTGTTCTTTTACTTACTTTAATACAAACTCTAATAAAAAGAAATTTCAAAATTTATATTAATACCTTTCTTTGCTTTATCAGATGGCTGCCTTGTTTTATTTAACATCTTTTATATTGTTTAATACGCATAGATACACATTCTTAAATTGTATAGCTTTATCACATTAAGATTTTATATTTCAAGTCTTTACTATTTATATTCAGTATAAAAAAAATAGCAGTAATAATTGCAGGATCTTATTTATATATGTCCAATACAATGCAGTTGTAATGCCGTGTATTGTATTAAACATATTTTTTAAAGGTTGTAAAATAATTTATAAATTTTTCAACTAACTATTCCAACCGAGCTTGAGGTACAATGAAGCCTGTACTATGCAGATGATTCACAATTGTCGAAAGACAGTCAAACCCTCGACCGTGTTGTGCATGTCTTGCAGACTATACCCTTAACCGTTAGGCCACTAACGGTTAAGTTTAAGTTAAGTTCTATATATTTTTTCCTAATCTAAATAAAAAGTGGGTATTGGTTTTACTTTCATTTTCTACGCATCAATTTGCGAAGCATTGAAAACAATCAAAAGCTTTGTCCTGTGAATCATTATCGAGGTAAACATCCTGCGCAATAAAAATATTGTTATAATTTTATTAAGTCCAATATTCATTGTGAAAACTTTCGAAATTTTTTATGGGAAGCTTATCGACGGATGTTGTGAGCGTTGACAATTCAACTTTCCTGCGCCTGGTCACATCCTCTTTGTAAGGTATTCGCAAAATTATAAATTCAGAGTAGGACAGTCTATCCGGACGAAAATAGGTCAAAATCAGCTTCCATTGACAAAGCTCCGCTAACGAGGTCATGACACAAGCGGCATCTCTTATCGTGCCGACAGGAAACATTTATCGGAATGTCGTTAGGTATTTAACACAATTTTTGCAATTGTTGCCGAAATAATGATATTATAACTTCCATTGCCATATCTACCAGATAATATCCTAAACGTTTTGAATGTTGCAATCACAATCGGCACTTAGTACAAACTTCTATGACAAATAAATGTTTCGAATTACAATGGAACAAAATAATGACATCCCATCAATGCGACAATTGTATTCGCCGGGAACAAATTGAACATTTTTCTTTTGAACAAAAGCCTAATAATACGACATAAAAGATCTTAAATCTAAGTTAACTGGAAATTTTAAAATAACATTTGTTTCAAAGACGACAATGCTTTTTCAGCCGTGCTTTTTCAGCTGCGTGGCTTTTACAAAACGAGAGTTACTAGTTATTAAAAATTGAAGAGTTTGACTATTTGAATTTGTTATAGGTGCTTTCGATTTAGTCAGAAATTAGTAAACCAAGATACATTATTTTTTATTAACAATTACAATTTATATTTTATTTTTATAAAAGACAATGATACAATCTTACAAAGTTATATAAATTCATCGATCGAAACAAATGTATTAAATAACCACAAAAATAATTATAATAATCACTTTTGACAATTAATAAAGCTTTTAACAACATCGTAATCGCGAGCATACATGTAGTTCCAAGCAGCCGCTAGCTTCCTCCAATCAGATAACACTCTAAAGGTGAAGTGCAGAGCTTTCGCGAGCTTTATTTACTCCAGGTATTAGAGCACGGTTATCTCTCTACTATCTCTTTGCACGAATGATTACCCAAACTGAAAATACATTCATAAATTAAAACATTATAATTATATTGTAATTCGCCGCTCTATAAGAAAATACAAAATAAAAACGTTTTTAATTCTGTGACTTTTGTTACACTACAATTTTTAATTGGTATTATCAATATGGATACGAATGTTTAAGGTAACTAGGAATACGGAATAATCTTCGCAAAAGTAAAACATATTGTTTAGATGTTGCCGCGGTGTTATTGAGATATAGTAAGTATATTATGCTCGTGCGAGGCGAGCTATGGACGTACGAGCACGATTCATGAGTCGCTCTTTTATCGCCATTACGACGTAGACCAGAACGTTGAACCCAAGAGGAAGTATCTGACGTTCCTCATTTTGTGTTATAATTGTTGATATCGTTCCCTACAACACAACACACACACACACACACACGTTTGTCATACAGACAATAACAACAATTCATTACAAAAGAATTCTGAGAACACTGTTATAAATAAACTTTGTCTTTATTATTATGCCGGTATAGTAGATTAAAGATTTTGTGTATCAACTCAAATTAATTATTAGATAAATGATGATTGAAAATAAATCACGAAAGTTATTAAGGGTTACTAAAGCTCCACCGATTTCACTTAAAATTACATAAATTTTTCTTAATATAAGATGCAAGTTGGTGCAGTTTATGGCTTGTACTATCCATTTAAAGTTGTCCCCGCTACATCTAATGGATCAATATTCGAGGATACGTTCTATAATACATTATATTTTATTAAATTAAAATATTAAATCATACAAATAAATAAGCAGATAAAATTCCATCCACACGCCTTAACGGTTGTAAAAATATTATCGCGCGATTTTCGCAACCCGATGCAATTTGGTCCCTTTTTTTAAAGAAAGAAAAATTTTTAAAGACAGGTTGCGAAGATATCGTCTAAGCAACAAATAAATTGTTAATGCGACATGTTTGCGACTTTTGTAATAGTCAATAACATTTTAATGTGCTCCTTTTCGCGATACCTATATTTGTATCCAGAAGTAGCTTTAATAGGGCAACAGGTACACTGCGCATATAGACCGCGATGAATTACATTTGCGCTTTAGTCACTCACAAGTCGGTTTTATAGCTAAGAACGTTGCACTGAAAGTTATTGCTTACTTCCAGTAAAGTGAAATAGGTCAATAGTTTCAGTGCGGCAACCGGCAACAAAAGCCAGTTGAACGAACGGCTGTATTGCTCTACTATATTTAGAACAAATCGCTGACAACGTCGTACATTCAATGACAGCATGTTAACTTTACCGAGATGCAGTTCGCGCATAACCTATCTTATTGTTTTTTATAGATTTTAAATAATCATATAAATCTTCTTGTTTGTGATGTTTGTAAAACAGTTGTTATAGAAGAGGCGATACCGTAAAGAGTCTATTATTAGGCGAAAGTGTGAAACCCAGAAAGATTAACTTTAGAATTCTTTAATCAAAAATAAGTCGCTAAATAATAACAAAAACTCCACGACATGTACTCATATAAAAAAATTGTGTGGTGAATTTCACACTAGAGAAATTTTCAGCGTAGACACAAGGTGACTTTCAGGATCAACTATCACTCAGTAAAGTTGAATTTTTCTCAATGTCAACGGTCAATCTCATATGTTACATAATAACTTTTCAAATTTATCTTGCACTGTCCATCGGCTAATTCATAAATCTTTTAAGTTGATATGACAACCAGACGATAGTTTCAATTTAATGCGACCTCTGAAAAGACATAAACGTTACGCAATGTTTGTCCGTCTGTTCGCTATTCATTCCCAAAACCATCAGAACGATTGTAATGACGTTTTATGGACTTAACTTTCGTATGTTCTACAAAATAAAAAAAAATATTATGCAAACGAAAGCACTTCAACAAACATTAAACATAACATTTTTTCGTTTTTCGTGTAACGTGTCGTTAGGGTATGCTGGCTATTGAAATATTATTTAATATATTAGTAATATAACATTAATGTTGTTCAACTTGGTCGTCCAGCGAGATTGCGCGCGGGCTTGTATCGGGAACACATTAAACTGTGGACGGGGTCACCGGATTCCGGCGAACTGCTCGTAAACACGAACAGGCCGATCCATTTTTTAAATTTTGACATAGGTAGTCATATTTAATAATAGAATGACTTATCATGTTGTGATATGTTTGCCCAAATCATTTTAACAACTTTAATTCTCTGCAACACTTTTCATTATAGATTATTTTTTCTACCTTTTTCTTGAAGTGCCTCTTTAACTAGCGAAGGTTGACACATAGCTTACTATATTCCTCTCTGTCTCTTGTGAGACGGAACAGTATATTTTTTTTTTTTGATAAAGCGATACCGATTCTATGGATTTTGGAAAAAATAATGTAACATATAATTTCCCCGAGTCGCGATGCAGCAAAACGCTGAATCAACTCTTTTAAAATTGAAGGCTTGATACATAAGCAGTAGGAAGAATTAGCTCCAGAATTTAGCTCATTTGTTGTCCTAAGTAAGGTATAAATATAGCAGTGTTAGGACACGCAACTATATCAAGTTGAAGTATTTTCGGCCCACGTTATCCCCATAATCTGTCATGCAATCTACGGTTCGTATTGTATTACATTATATCACAATTCTAACCAACTCCATTTAATTAAATTTATTACATTAAAACAAGCAACGGACCAAAGATTTGGTTTCGTTTTCGACCAGTCTCGATCACACTTTACTTTGTCGCCCAGGACTTTATTTTCCCACCTTGTAAAGACGATTAAAATTCCTAAAAGGCTCCTTTCCAATATTCGTCTTACGTTAATTTTTGGTAGAACTTATGCCAGAAAATGAGTCTTAGTACTTGAGTATTAAGACATATAATATTTATAGTTTTTTTACCTAAAGCTCATACACTGCTTTAAGCTTTCAACGTTTTTCTAACACACAGTATAGTGACTTGACATTACTTCAAAACTTAAATTTTCATATATATTTAATAAAAATAGTGTTGTGTGATCGATTTAATTTATGTAAATAGAATATCGCATGTTGTTACTAGTCAGTCACATAAGTGGACGGATGGCAACTATAAAAAACACTGATGTATTAATGTATATTACGATATATAATTCATAGATGTATTATCAGGACATAACATAATATATATGTGCGGAGGAATGAGAGGGGAGAGGAAGGGGAGTATACCGCACTACACGTGTCGCGGGTAGCGTGTGTGCGCGCTAGCGGGATGTGCGAACGGCCGTTATCGCCTGGGACACTGCAATGATTGTTTATCCAGTCCGTTCCTTGAATTGCAACCGATGACTCATTCCGTCTATAATCGCTCGCTTCTGTAATGCCTACGTGCCATTGTTATAATAAATTGTGATCGGTGTCAAGTAACTTCACATTACAGTGTAATGTCATCTCGATTTATAAATAAAAACTCTTCTTATGAAGTAATAACTCGGTTCCAATAACCCTAGTTGATAATAATTATAGACTATAATTAAAGAAATGGTTTTATTGTAATTTTAGCATACATCAATTTAACTTATTAGGTAGGTCCTTAGTAAAATTATCTAACTTCAATTTTTGTACATGATACTCTAAATTAAATTAAGACCACCATAGTTTTATCCTCGGTCTTTCCTTTTTTATTTCTTTAGTGTGTTCAGCTATACAATTGTTTAATTGATATAAAATTAATTTACATGACATATAAATTAATTTATACAGAACGTTGTTACGCGGTATAACACATCTTAAAACACTTGTTTCGTTTAACCATTAAAACTAATAGGTACGTTTAGGCATGTTTAAAGAATTTATCGTATTGACTCATATCCACCATGTTTTTTTTATAAATTTGGAAACAATGTATCGAATTCTTTACGCATAATGCCTTGTTTCTAAATCATTTTAAAAGTAATTTATAAATCTCTTGGATATATTAATTAATAGATATTAATATATTGTATCAAAAAGATAATTTTCCTCCAACTTAATATTTGCTATCGAATATTACAATAACGACGTTTAATATAAATGAATTAATTTGTTTGGAAACAATCGGTGGTTGGGATGATAAAGCGGCGGTATCAGATGATGTTAATGATGAGGTCACCGCGGCGATACGGTCCGGACGCGGCGCGGCGCCCACGCGCTCCTCGCCCGCCGCCCTCCGGAAACAGCCCCGCAGTCGCAAGCCCGGAACACCGCCACTTCACTCACTTGTGCTATTTTTTTAGTATTAATACTAGAAATAAGAGTAAAAAATATGCGAGTACGTGAATATCAATCTTACAGTTAACTCCAGGTTAAAATATCCAAAAGAAATATTCTATCACGACCCACGAAATTGTATAAAAGTAGTCCTCAAGGTCATATTTGTTCTTCGTCTATCGTTTCATAAACATATATTAATAGAAAGATTGAAGGTGACAATATATCATTCGTTTAAGAATTTCTTATAGCGTCGCTAACGAGTGCAATTCTATTAGGTTGCACGGTCATGCAAATTCAGTCGCCTCGGCGACAACTGCAAATTAATATTGTTTCGACGGCACTTTTAATAAACGGCGACGGTGTCTCGTGTCGTCTTCCACGTACCGAAGGACAAATAAGGCAAGATTCGCGTAACAATAACATTACATCGAGTATTAGCTAGGCAAGCACATTTTTTATGCATTAGCTCTGACGATTTCGAAACCTAATCAATAATGTATTTAACGGATCCATAATTAGACACAAATGAAATACCTTATGTAATCTAATAAGTCCATAATTGACTTTATTTTTCAGATCTTGT
>JAABKM020000001.1:3885662-3897205 GCA_016277805.2 Papilio aristodemus | reverse complement strand
CGCGCCCTTGTCCGCGCCGCGCCACAGCCCGCACGCTGCGTCCAAACACAGCACCACCAAGCTCCGCTCCACGTCCAATAGAGACTCTTTGTTCACTTTGTCTGTGCCCAAGTGGTTTAATATAAGTATCAATGTAAATAGGTGTAAAAAAAAGAAAAAACAAGTAACAAAAAGCAAAAAAAAACCAATGCAGAAGGATAAATAATCGAGTTTTCAGACATCAATAAAGGACTTAGCAATCATGTTTCTCAACATTATCCATAACATATTGTCAAGGAATATTCCAAATATGCTTAAACATATGTTTTGCGTCATTACCTTTGCTAAGGGCTTGATATGCTTTAGCCCAGTTATCACGATTGTCCGACGTGAGGACACCAATAGCTTCATTAGCTGGACTCTTAGAAAGTTCCACTACTTTCTTCAACGCCTGTACGATTTGATCCTCGCTCAATTTCTTATTATCGTTACCCCAGAGGTCGACGTGGAATATCTGTAAGAAATTTGCATTTATATTTAAGTTTAGAATATCTAGAAAACGCAATTATGTTATTATTTAAACAATGAAATTAGTAAAAAGGCTATTTAAAACGTGAACCGAACTGAAAGATGTAGTCACTGTATCATAATAAGTTTATATTTTGAGAATTCTCTGTCGACTACTATTCTTTCGACTCGAATTATTTATTTTCAATTCCTATCTCATTGAAATCTTTAAAAAAATCTTCTTTTATTATTCGCACTGTCTCCGCTCGTACACTGGTTAAAGAGTAGTCAGATAAAGGTATCACTATATCTGACATGGTTTATTATAGTGTGTTGTGTTTACTTACATGATTGTTATGAAAAACTGAAACGTATTTGCTATCATTAAAAGATAATTTATCTCGCTTTTCACCAGGAATTCTGCATGTTCCGAAGATTTTCTTGTATTGAGCCATATCAAGTGGACTTTTTCCCATCATTTCTACTGGGATTTTGTCTCTGATATTAAAAATAAAAATTTAATGTACAACCAAAAGAAAACAATATTAAATAAAATAAACAAAACAAAATAAAAAATTATAAATTTAGAATTATAGAATTAGGTGTCATAAAAATTAGTTCAATGTACCAACCCATCTATCAACGCCTTATATTCCAAAGCAGCTAATAATGTTTTTGCCGCATAACGCAATTGCTCCTCTTGATTGTTGAATTTCCTAAAGGGAAACACCAATCCTGGGCTTGAATAAACAACAACAGGGTCTCTGTACTCCAGATAGGCACTATTCAGCCACCATTCTTCGAGCCAATTTAAGTGTTTTTCAGCCCTCTTCTCAAGAAGACTCTAAAAAATATACAATATAATTTATCAATTCTTTCATGATTAAATGTTTTAAAAAATATTACTAAGCACATACCTGTAACTTTACTCCAACGCCTCCTTGTGACCCAAATTCCTTAACCAATTTTGTAGTATTAGCAAATTCTTCATCACTAAGGAATGGCTTAACAGTTTTAAGATACTTTGTTAGCGTGTCATTAAGTTTCGGAACCGGCAGCCTTGGCAGACTCTGAACATTTACATTAGCTTTTGTAGATGTGTAGTTGTTGATCAATTGAAATGAGCTTGCATAGGGTTCTAGGAGCCCCCTGTATCCACACTATAAATAAATATATTTATGAATTTTTTTAAGTTTGTGACATTTGCTTTAATTTCCATTATACTTACTAATTTAATACTTCGAATCATGTTTAGTTCCTGAAAAAGAATGAAAAAGAAATAAGTCATCATATACTTAACCCCATTACTATCTTTTCTTCTCTTTCTTTTCGATTTTTTTTATCCAATTGAGTCCTAAAGTAAATGAAAACACATTAGTATATCTTAACCCATGAAGTTGTAAAAGATAAGGTCAATTCAAAACAGCAGCACTTTCTTTGACAGTAATGCCTCTTGAGATAGGTCTTATTGACTATATATGATCTCTTTGAAAAATTCAAATCCATTAGTTTAAGTCTGTACAGATTTTGAACTAAGGAAGGAAGCTACAAGTATTTATAGATAATTAGATGTATTGTATTGTATTATTTACATAAACATAAAGTTATTATTATAATTTTAGAACAAAAGAATAATAAGAAGAAACCATCAAGATTTATACTTTTTTGAACATGGGTGCAGTATTATGTTTCAGACTGTACTTTTTCAAAACTGCTAAATAAATAATACCAGGCCTTCTCTAGTATGCCAAACTTTTACTTTCATTTCTTAAAAGTGGGTAAAAAAATTATACAATTATTTATGCCCAAATGATCACATTACTGACTCATTGGAATTAGTGCATAACACTTTAATATAACAATTAAAAAATAAACTAAACCTTGCCTGATCCAAAGTGTGATAAGTATCTACATATACACTTATTTACTGGATATTATTAAATAAAATTCTTAAATTAAGTAATACAAGTTACATATGATTAGCCAAGTTTTGTTGCTTATCCCAGTCAATAAATATTTTATGAAAATTCTTAACAAAATGTTGATGTTGATAACTAACTAGTTTAATATATTATGACTGCTACAACATGAGTGTACATATTTTAAAAAAGTAATCAAACTTCGGTTATAAAACCTTTGAACACTTTACAAGTTCAATGCTAATAAATATTATGGTTGAAGTTGGGTTTAAGAAAATAATTTATCTTACCTTTGTTAAAGTAACTTTCAAGATAATGAACCCAACCGCGAAATGTTTAAACGTATGAACATAAAAATCAAAAATAGAAAGACTTACTTCGTGGTTCCGATTGGACTTCTGTACTCTGCTACTGAAAGACATCTATAATTGTATACTCAATATACCGCCAACACTCTTACTATCTATACGATACGAATACAAAGGTTGACGATAGGAAAACGAAAGGTGCCAAGTAGGCAGTATTATATTTCGAGGTGAAATACGATTGCAATAACACACATACAAATGTTAAGCGAAAACTAGTTCTTTTGGCATTTATTTGAAGTGACAGGTCAACTCATATTATTAAATATTTGTTTTAAGCCGGACAGTTAATATTTTAAACACGTACCGCAACCTGATGTTTCTTTTTGTATTTAAAGTCTAAGGCTTAAAGTAAAATAAGATAGTGATAAAATGATAACAGTTATCGTTTATCAAACAAAAACATTTTTAATAATGCAAAGAGTAAGGTTTTCTTAAGATAAAATAGATTAGTGGTGATATAGGACTTAATATTTGGGTATTCATCAATATTCCTGTCAAAATGAATATGGTTTTTACTGTTTGTGTTCTAATCACACAACAGTAAAATCTATATGCTTTGCGCACAGCGATGAATAGCACAGAGGCGTTAAACCCTAGTGAGCGTATACTTTTTAAGTGACTATGTTATTATACTTATGTTATTTCCTTAAGATAAAGAGCACACTTAAATAGTTATTTTTAAGAAATTACATGTTGGTGATTCTATATTTTTGAGTTACATATGTATATGTATGTCACCGGTACGAATTACAAAGTACCGACTCTCACAGTCCATCGGTGACATATATCAATTAACAGATACCTAGCTGCAGTATCTACAGCTTTGGCGGACGGTTCCTGTTGTAAAGTCATCGCCTTGCAAAAACATCGGCTTAGTAATACGACTTTAGCATTTTTTTTTGAGAATGCGATAAGTACTTGTCTCGGCTCGATCGATGACGACTATCGGATACGAGTCATGTTCACCAAAGTATTACGAATTTGATTTGTTTTATGAAAATTCAGGACAAAGTTTACTTATTTGAAATGAGTTGCTCTAATCCCCAAATATTTTTTTTTGAGCATTTTTGTTTATGAATAGCATACAGCATTGAAAGATGAATAGGTGTAAAAATAAAAACTCCAAGTAGATGCAGAATCATGTGGATTCATTTATTTAATTAGAAACATTTGGAAAGCATAGCAAGTGTATACATTTTATGAGATCATTAATTAATATTTATTAAATTATAACAACTTTAACAAAATAAAAAGAAGCAGAAAAATTCCATATCGAAATTTCCAGCATAAAAAGACTATCCTCTTTGATTTATTTAAATAAATTATATATTATTGTAACTTATAAGATGGTATATAATGTAATAGAGTGTAGTAAGATAAAACAATTTACAACCCAAGAAAATGTTTTAAAAAAAGTAGTAATTATAAGTAAAACATATATAAATTGCAGAAATTTTCATCATCTACAGATATAGAAAACATGAAATAAAATGTAAATAATAATTATATTAAGCAACTCTGATATTTAAGAGAAAGATATTTTTAATTATACACGTTTTTTTTTACTTCGGAAATGGCAAATAACTCTCCTATTGATGTATGCATTTCGACGAAATATATAACGGTAAATATGTATTTAACATACCTGTCTTTGACATGTACAATACTGACAAAATAATATTATATAATGCTTTAAAACTTTACATAATGCTGATTTATGAACATGTTATAATATTAAAAAAATTATAACACATCTTACACACGGCTCCAGTAACATTTACCTCACCTCCTTGTACCTTTTACTTTATAAAAAGATTTGATTTTACGGTGTAATCTTTGACAATATTTTTCTTTTGCCTTTTATCGTAATTCATTCAGGTTAACAATAAAATGGATGGTTCAAAAATGAATCAACGTGATTTTTCAAGATCATAAAAATATTGCTCGATAAATTAAATGTATGAAATATTTAAAGTAATATCGGTTGAAGTTTTACAGATTAAATCATATTTGTTACAAAAATGAGTTACTATGAATTTTGCTTTTTCATGCAATTAAAAATTATTCCTAATGATTTAATAGTTTAGTATGAGTACTTTCTTATCCAATACAAGCAGCTACCGAATTAATATCTGTTAAAGTACTAAGCTATTATTACTAAGCAAGTAATTTGAAGTCGCTGTTAGAGAGCGCACTGCTGTCCAGGGGCTTGTCGGATAAGGAATCCAGTGTTGCGTACATTTCATCTGTATGAGCATCTGACGTATTCCTGAAAAAAAAGTAGGAATAAATATAATTTTTTGACCAAAACCATATCCATACACCAATACAATATACGGCATGAAATTAAAAGAACAAAAATTAAGACGACCACAGAGCATAAATGATTGAGTAAATAAAAAAAAATTGTCTGTGGATACGCTTTATATCGCAGTGGTAAATAAAAAATGCGTTTCCGTACATTTAATTTTTTTTATATAATTTATTTACTTTTGTGAAATATACTCAGCAAATGGTTCTATTTAAAATAAAAACGAAAGAAAACATATAAGCATAACAAAATAATAAGTTAGACAGAGATGGCTATAACTTAGAATTCTACAGTAAATGTACACATACCTGCTACTTATACGATTGAAATCCCCTTCAGCGGACAAGCTGTCAGAGTCATCGTTGAGTGAGTTTTGAGAATCTGTAAAGGAATTTGAAATCCAATAAATACTATATTTTAAATATAGATTTTTTTTAGAGGTTAGATAGGGTCTTGGCCTATTTCGAGATATAACTTTTTAAATGAATGCTCCCGGCTGGACATGGTCCGGAATTAATGGCGTAAGTTGGGACAGAGCAAAGGCGTGGAGGAGGAAAGGACCTAGTAGAACTCTAAGTATATAGTGGAGGCGGGTAGTGAGTACCTGCGGTGGTGAGGCGGTGCGTGGTGAGGTAGTCGGCGGAGAGGTAGGGCGGCAGCTCCTCGGTAGCGTCGCCCGACGCGCCCTCGCCCAGCGTTTCCACCACCGACAGCCACTGCCCGTTGTGGCAGCGGAAACGTTCCACCTAACACAATTATATATCGTCAGATATAGATAAACATTTTAAGTCGTCTTCTGGGAGTAAACAAAAACCTTTTTTTAAATGTTCACTATATAATAGTTTTTACTACTTGTATGTAGTTAAAATAATGTAAGTAAATACCTCAATAGTTTAAGTAAAGGGTTTCAGTACATACCTTGATTCTCTCCGCCCAGTCGTTTTCCATTTGAGAGATAATGTCCAGACATGCATCGCACATTTTTCGTATCTCCACATTTTTATCTTGCATCAGATCAATGAGATAAGCTGGAGCTTCTAAAAATTTTACAAAAACAAAATCATCTTTATTTCTTATGTTTTGAACTTAAAAACTTAAGTTTACTTGCGACGTGATAAACAACATTATATTAAATACTATATATCTCTATAAATAGTTAATTCATAAAATACGTTACCGGTCTGGTTAACGAGGTACTCGGCGGCGGTGAGGTGCGACAACATCTGTCTGAAGGCGTAGGCTGTTTGCAGCACGTGCTCGTCGTCGGCCTGCCGCAGCCGCAGCAGCGCGACGAGCGCGTGTCCGCCGCGGGCCGCCGCCAGCGCCGCCGCCGCGCGCTCCTCCGCCGCCAGCGCGCCCGCCGCCACCACGCCCTCCAGCACCAGCTCGGGGTCCCTCTTGCTCTCTACACGACATCACTATACATCTACCACATCTGACAAGGAATAGTCAGCGCATTCAACATAAACAACATTAACAATATTAACAATATTATGAAAAGATGTTGCGATTCGAATAAAATTAATTATAAATAAAAACAAGGTTACAATAAACATTACTTGTAGCTGTACTGATTGAACTTGTACCTGGATCTAAAATCTTCATAATGCACGGAATGAGGTTGTATCTCTCCACAACCGCATAAATGTCTATATTGTTGCTAAGACAAAGGATGTTGCTCAGCGTGCCGAGACATTCGATCACAAACTCTTCAGGCGCCTCCTCCGCCGTCACCGCCCCGGCTATGTCACCGACAAATTCCTGTTGACAAAATAAGTTAAGTACCAAAAAAGTTTAACGTTTTATATTTATAATAGTTTAATGATGATGCATATACTGTATATAAATTTCTCGGCTTTTTTCTTCTATGTTATATCTATAATATGGATGTACATGTACACTTTCCTCTCGAACCACTCAGTACATCACTAATCGTATTAAAATTCGTAGTCTAGTGTGAAATTGAGCGTTTAAAGTTTATTTTTTGTAAAGAATCAAAGATATGGACTTACCACAAACAATGGTTTAGTCTGCGTATGATGCGATAAATTCCTCACAAGCTTCATTAGCATAGCGTTCCTGTGGCGGAAGGCGCGCGCGAGCAGCTCTCGCAGGCGGCCCTCCGCGGCCATCTGCTGCGCGGCGCGCTCGCACCACGCCAGGTTGACGCACACCGCCAGCAGCACGTCCGTGGTGCCCGGCGCACCCTCGCTGTTGCCCTCGCTGTTCACGTTCAGCAGCAACATGTCTGTTAACTGCAACAATTAACCAATAATTAGTACTTGCGACCGGAAATCAAACCTAAGTCACAATTGTGCCTGAATAATTGATTTTTTTCCTAATTACAAAAAAATATATGTTATATATACACAAGAAAATAACTGTTAGATTATCAATTGAAGGAATCTTACCAATTTAACACAATCAGACTGTGTGAACATCAGTTTCACACGGTCATCCATGCTCAGGTGGTAAAGGATTTTCATCGCCAAGTTGATGTGTTTATCATCACCTGAAAATATCCCGATTAAATTTCAAGTGTAAAAGAAATCATGCAAAAAAATACATTTACACTTTTGTACACTTACTTGTGAATTGTATAAATTTAGGTAATAGGTTAATTTTAATCATTTTGTTGCGTAATTTCGTATCAAATGTTAAATTAAATAGAAGTTTTAAGGTAACATTGACTAAGTCCGCGTTGGGTGAATCCAATAGAGGAGCGAGTTTTTCAATAATCGATTTGGATGCCATTGAATTTTTATTCTCAACAAAAACAGATAGCTTCTGTAGGAATGAAACGATGAGAATAAGAAGATCGATATTTGAATGTCTTTCCATTGCACCTATAAGCAATCCAACAATATCCTTTTTGTGCATTTTCTCTTCAACTTTTATATTATCGGCAATGTTTAAAAGCATGTAAAAAGCAACTCTTAACAGCTGTTCTTGTCTCTTGGATAATGTCTTCAATTTCCGTTTCATTTGTTCTTCATCATTTTTTGAGAGATATTCATCAGAGGCATTGCACAAGTCTTCGTGGTAGCTTGACACTAATTGACGAGACTTTTGTAAGTTGACATCAGCAACGGCCCAGGTGCCAGATTTTGGACGGCGCTTAGGTTCAGGTATTCGGCTTTTTGGCAGTTCATTCTGCAACAAAATATTACAAATTCCTCAACATCTCTCAGTATACCTCTCTTTAGTCTGCCACAATTTGTATCTGTATAAGACATCTAATGACGACCCCTACTAACAGGCAATTACTTTTGCAAAATAAATTTCTCTTCCCAATCTTTTCAGACAGATATCAACAAAGATTGAATAACATCAATATAGAAATTTATATTATTTTCAGTAGTAAAGTTTATAAGCATGGAATATAAAGGTAACTAACCTTATCAGGTGTCAGGACCTGTTTTTTCCCTTCAACTCTTTCTTTCCATTGATCATATCTCTTTAATTCATAATCTATTACATCCATACACAAAGAGCCAATCTTGTACTGTATTATAACTGAATGAAATTCAATGTATGTAGAAAAGCAGAAAAAGGTATAAACAATGTTAGTACTTAATTCAATACTTCTTTTCCACTCTTCTCTCAAGACTCTTGAGAGAGCACTCAATAAAGCCTCTGAAATAAAATATAAATATTTCTTTACTCAATATTTAAGGAAAAATTATTAAAGATAAGTTAGTAAATAAATTTTACCATTTCTCGCTAATTCAATTAAATTATCAGGATTTCTGGCCAGTTGAAGAATGAGTGCAGATCCTTTGATTTTTTCAGGAATGTCATCATACAACAGTTCAACATAATCATCGATACAGTTTAAAACAGCAACTGGCACACTCTCCACTGGACTCATACTCGTAAATACTGCAAAGACAAAGACCTATGAAGATACTGCCACTAGAATTGACAATGAGCTTTTGTAATTTGCACATGTTATAAATATGATTAAGCAAACTAAGACAAACGAATTTAATGTACAGCAGTCAGAGTCAAGGTAAGTATGACACTCAAGACCAATTTATTTACCAAGTCAGTGATAAATTAAAAGGGGATAATTTATGTACAGTGAACTGTCTGTATGTCTAAATGATATGGGCATGGAAAAAGCAATACCACTGTGCGAGGACTGTGTAAAATGAAAATCTACATTCTCTGCCTACCTCTCCGGGCCCCAGACATAATTGCTGCTCTTTTCTACAGTGATCATTACAATATCAATAAATAATCATAATATTAAATTGCTGAAATCAAGTGTTAATCTTTTAAATTTGTGATCAGTAAATTGTAAAAGATTTACGCAAATATTGATTGCGAAATAAAACATTCGTCATAACACAAGGACATGTAAAAGAACAATGATGGCTGCAGATTGTTACAGTATACAGAATATTCTATAAATATCAAGATTGCTATTTTTATTTAACTATCACATATAGTGAATAGTATATAAAATATCGAAAGCTAGACGTAATTTAATAACAATATATAAACGAGTAATTTATCAGTAGCTTAAACAGGTTTAGTGACAATTCCAAATTTAAATAAACATAAGCATTATTTTCAAAAGTCCGATAAATTGCAATGTACCATAAGAATCTACTCACTAAAACTTCTAAAATATCCGCAGTAATCACAGGTGAGGGGTGATATATCAATAATGCAAACACAAATATATAAGTATATTTTCTTTTTGACGGTGACATTTATCTAATGACAATTAATTTTTTAATATAAAATAAGTCTACAGACAACTTATAGAAAATACGATTAAAATGTCTGCTTATCTAAGTAAAGTGGATTTGCACTATTGAATGAAGGTGTTAATAAGTTTCCCATCATATATGGAAAAGAATAAATTGCTCAAATCAAAAGCTAGAACCTTTACTTAATTATTACTGAATTCAAGTTCACTGTATGGTAAAATGAATTAATATTGTTTATATCATAAAATGTACCTAATTAAATATTGTTACAGTAATGATAACAACAAATTGGTTACATAAACTTAAAAAGCTACTGTACTTAATATACATTTTTATACTCTTCAGCATTCAGGTACAAAGTAATTTGAACAATGATATGACGTCTGTAATCAGTTGTCTGTTCTGAGTACTGTTGTTCTATGGCTTTAGATTGTGATGTGATATGTGATATTGTGAAGCGATCTGTGGTAATGACTAACTTGTGACTAATTATTTTCAGAATTATTTTTGTTTACTACATCACAGTTTTGTAAATAATTGTTCAAAAGTGACACCATTTTAGTTTTATGGATGTTGGTGATATCAAGTGAAAAAAAATTAATAGTAATCGGTAGTCATGACTTTTTCTTGCGTATTTCCTTTGAGACTTCAATAAGATAAGGGGAAAGATAAAGGCTTAATCGTAAGAATTATTTTTTATGGATAACTGGTTAAATAAAATTTTCTTGTAAATGTCTAAAAGAGAATATGACTTCTCCATGGCGTATAAAAAAAAGCTGCACTTGCAAAAAAAGTTGTCATAGTATTAACAGTTATAATCAAAACTTTGTTACCTTAACATAGTTTGTAAAAATGTGCATATTTCGCTTAAATCATTTCCTGTTATTCTACATATTTACACATAAATTTTTTTAACATTTGTTATCGTAAAAACCTATGAATAAATGAAAAGGAGTTTTAAAGTAAATATGAAAACAATGTTGTTGAATAAAGATTATTATTGATTACATTTTGTGTATAGGGAATTTGTTACTTAATAATATTTGAGCAAATAGCTGGATGGAGCTGTAGCACATGATAAGTTATTAATCAAAATATACAAATATTTCACTCCAAAAGCAAAAATGTAAAATGTATGAATGTGATATGTTTTAATATTTTCTTTTTTCAAATACATCTACATGATCATCTATGTCTAAGTATTAAAAATCAATATGATTTTTCACATATAATATTTGATTTGTATTAAGATAGTAATTAATCTTAAATAAAACTTCATTTCTTTTTCTTTTCTTTATTTCATTAATTGTATGTAATTTTTAGATGACCGCTATGATGGCATTTAGCATTGAACAAATTATGCTGTAACAAGTATGTATTGAGTACCAAGATGTCTGATACAATACAACCTTTAAGTGCACCCATTTCACTTTCTACATATCACCAACTCAGTTTAACTGGTGAGTTAAACCTAATTATTATTGTATATAAGTATATTATTACTTAGTATTATTACTATGGATGATAAATCAAAATTAATATCAGCATAATGTTTAAAACTAATAGATATTTGGAGAATTTATATTTTTTTACAATTTTTTTTTAATTAAGTTACATTACAAATAGATGCTTCAACTGAGATAGTGGTTACAAAATGTTTTCAGTTCCATTGATTTGATAATATCACTATTTCTACATATTGTGTAATATGAGACAAGTAATTGTTATCTATGTACTT
>JAABKM020000001.1:3462685-3479598 GCA_016277805.2 Papilio aristodemus | reverse complement strand
ATATAGCATAGCATCTTGCCTATTGAGATATCGACCCATGTAAAGAAAAGAGTTACATTTACATTACAGATGTAACTCTTTTCTTTGCATGGGTTGATATATAAAAAATATTATTTTATGACATTCAAGCAAAATTTCTACAATATATATTTCAAACTTCAAAGGTTACATTACAGTTTCAAAATTTTAAAGTATTTTTTTATCTCTAGTATACCATAATCGTAATATTTCGTAAAGTAATTTCCATAAAATATTTAATTAATATTATTAATGTCCAGTTAGTAATTATTTAATTGAACACTGAAAAATCTTCATCTGGAAATTTTGCTTCTCATGGAAAATGTGTTAAATTTAAAGGTGGGTATTAAAAGTTATGATGCATTTAGTATAAGATGGTTTAACCTTTTGTTTCTTTAATTTATATGTTCCGAAGTATTCGCTGTGTCGTAACAGACACAAACTAAAAATTTTAAAAGAAATTTTATTTAAAAAATGTTAAGCTTTCTTGATATTACGTCAAATTTGGAATTTATATACATGTTTCATAATTTTCACATATACAGGTATGTAATAACTATGAGAAACACCTGCGAGGTAACACATACATAGAATTTAAGGATCTGCGATGTGCTGTCGCCGCTTACCAAGGTCTACATTCACGGTGGTATGGGGGCCGGCAGTTATCACTACAATTTTGTAATATAAAGTCCTGGGATAACGCAATCTGTGGTATGATATTTATATATATTGTAAACTATTGTTTATATTAATTGTGTATTTACAAAGAGATAATAATTTTCAGGTTTGCAGCCGCAAAAACGTTGTCCCAAAGGTCGGGGTTGTAACTACTTACATGTCTTCAGGAATCCGAATAATTTATTTTCTAGTTATAATGGTCATCGTAACAGGTATTGTATATTTTTTTACTACACTAAAGGGAATATGATTAAAGTTTCGTAAAACTAAAATCCTACATCAAATTGCACTTACAAAAACCATCTCATTGGTCATCGTCAAAGACATTGTCCCTGCTAAACCCTCTCTTATTCTTAGACTAAGCTCCCTTTACAGTTGTATCGTAATATGACTGCATAATAATGTTTTTCATTTATTTTTTACAACATAAGTTTTGTTTTTTATCATTTTTAAGGCAACGAAGAACACCACCACGATCGTGGAGATGGTCAGAGTCTCCAGAGAGAGATCCATCGCCGAAAAGAAGACGATCTACTTCTAGAAATTCAAGAAATGACGACAAAAACCGTAGTTCTAAATACCATAGTGATAAAGATCGTGACACACCGCGCAAAAGGAAGTCACGAAGAGATAGTATCGATCGTTGATTGATGTATAATAATCATTTTTAATTTAAATTACATTATTAAAATGTTTAATTGGTACTTGATTTTTTTTTAATAATGTAATCTTCAAATGCCAAAGCCTTAATTACGACAAAGATTTTTCTGTTAACCAGAAGTCTTTAGAATAATTTGGTTGCCACGCTTAACCCAGCTCTGTCACTAATCGATTTGAAGTAAACCACTATTAGTATTGTCATTAGGACATTGTGTAAATATTCAGGAATATGGTAGAATATTATAATCTTGTACGATATATCTGGCAATATAATTAACTGACACAGATTGTAATCTGTGATTATATATATATCTGTTAGGTACATTAAATGTCAGCTGTCACGTTAGTGACAATGACAATAGAGATTACATTAAGACGAATAATTTGAGAAAAACATTTTACTGAATTCCAAAAATTAAATAACTCGAACTAAAAAATAATCAATTAATACATGCAGATAGACACCATGACAAGCCTTTTCTTAAGATGTTCAAAACCTATTTATTCATTATATTTTGTACACAAACATTGTTTTCGAAAATTATTAGTAAACAAATCTATATCTTATTGTGTTTGTAATAGTTATTCAACAATTTCTCATAGATTTAAAACACGTCGTTTACACTTAAATGATACCGGTAAATCAGACGGTAATGCATCAAAGGTTAAACTTATTTCTAAATTAAATTTCTTATCTGAGGAAGATGCAGTACCATTTTACGAATTGTCCACTAGAAGTTTGTTACAAATTTACTATTGTACAAAATACGATGAGAGGATGGGGTTTTGTAAAAATAGATTATATTATATTTCATCCAGATTAAAAGTAATACTTGCTTTTCTATATTAACATTTTCTTTTAATGACACTGTCACTTCTGGTAACAATTAATTTCCTTGCTTTTTTTTAGTATCCTCCAGAAATCTTAAGCGAATCTATATCTAAAAGAACTTTTATTTATAGCTTATCATTTGACTGGCTTGAGAGTTCCTTGAATGTTTTAATAGGTAAGTGGTATAAGACTAAATAATGTGACTATAATTAATAATGTGACTTTAACATAAATCTGCTAATATTACTTCTAGATATGGGAGTTAGTTCTGAACGTATAGTGAGAGATTTGTGGGTACTAAAATATCACCACAAAACTATTCATGAAAGGCTTCAGAAGGTTAAAAGTTTGGGAGTAGAAACTCTATACCCATGGATGGTAAGATGTACAGAACAGATTTTAAATAGGTAGGTAAATATTAAGGATTTTTTCATGATAAATTTGCATTTAGAAAGCTATAATAAAATAAATTGGGCCTCTATTAAACACGTGGAAAGTAAAGTATCACACTTTTTATTCAAAATAATAATATTCAGAAATACATGTTTACAGTACAGATAACATCATGGAATGTTACAAAAAATTGTAATTAATTGGCATGTATTTATGCTATACTAAACTTATTTCTAAATGTTGTAAGCATCATTATTAAATTACAAGAATTAAAACAGCCAAGCATTCCCATTTCCCATAAATTGAAAATTTGTCAACAGCAAGCTACTTTTTAATATTCTTATTCTCAAGTCAATAGATCGTGTTAAGGATAAAAACTCACCACAATTAATTTTGTATCATGCAATAGGTATATTGAAATATTACAAGAAACAAAAAATATTCTTGGGGAAAACCAGTCTACACATGTGTACTTAGCAAATAGATTGAATATTTCTCCAAAGGATGTGGAACAGATATGTGAAAAAGTACCTGCACTCAGGACTATTAGAGTAACTAAGGTATTTGTATTCTGCTAATAAATAAGTTGAATTGTTTTTTTATATATGTTTCCAAAATATAGATAAGGAATTAATTTTAATCCCTTTAAAATACTTAAATTATAATTTTTTTTCAGCTTAAATCATTTTTAGACTTTTTAATAAGTGAAGGATTTGCAATAGAAGACATTGCCAGGCGACCCCGAGTATTAACTGCTTCTCAGAAGACAATAAAACAACGGTTAGAAAAACTAAGAAGTTTAGGGCTGAAAGAAATCAATTTAAATACACTGTCTAGAAGTAAAAAGGACTTCAAAAAGTATTACGCATCATTAGAATCTATTTCCAGTCAAAATTCATAATGTCTAATTATTTCACTCACTTGAAATTAAATCGAAATTTATGTGTCATCTTGTTTTTGATGTTGGTAATAAGTGCAGATTATCATTGCCATTTAAACTAATTGTTTACTTCAAAAATTATGTGAAACCATTGTCACTATGTAATAGATAATACACAATGATAGCAACAAATGACTTGTATATGTATATATAATGTGCCATGTTACTGTACAAATATATACTGATATAGTCCAGTTTTGTAAATTTAGTATGTAAAAATAATTTGTGTATACTGATCTAATTATTGTATCAGTGTGGTATCAAACAAGATAAGGTATTCACTACACATATGTGACAAATACAATGAATAAAAAATGTCTAAATTTGCACAAGCAGTATATTTTTTATTTTTATTGCTACCTGAAACAAATTTGTATTATTTACATGCCCTATACCATTATGCATATTTTAAAAACCTATTGAAAATTATTACACAATTAAAATAACTCACATTTATTATAGGTAGCATTCATAAAAGAATACAAAAACAAACAGTGCATATGGCTGTGGAATGACATTACATAAATTGAACCAATAACAAATGAGATGAAATATGAAACCTGCCAAGCTTGTAATGGCTAAACAGAATGTTCTGTTAAAATATCCCTTTATAATTTGCCACTCAGCTGGCCACTAGATAAAACTAATGTTTCAAAATGTGTCAATAGTATTAAACTACCTAGTTTAATTATGATAAAATTACATGTGAGGTCTGAGGATAACCCTTCAATAAGGATAGATAAGTATTGAACTACTGATGGGCACATTGCATGCCCGGACTTCCATGCATTGTTTCCTCATCGTCACTAGCATAAGCTTCCTCCCGGCCACGGCTTCTTTCACTAGCTGTGTACTCCATCATGTTTACTTCCTCCACATCTTCCCCAGTTGGCATGACAAAGGCTGGCCGTGGTGGCAGTATAGTTTCAATCTTTTTCAGCTGTTCTTCAGTACCAAAGTAGTTTTCTGGGAATACGATGTTAAACTTGACATATAAATTTCCTTTTTCAAAAGGATTTTTATATTGCGGCATGCCTTCTCCTTGGATACCCTTCAAATCTCCAGGCTTAATGACAGTACCAGGAGGGTGTCTGACAAGTAGCTCACGACCATCCAAGTGCTGTACCACAAATTGGAACCCACACAAAGCCTCAGTTAATGTTATATCATGTTTCATTAGAAGGTCATCTCCAGTTCGCTGAAACACATCATGAGGCTTTTGTTGCAAAACAATGATAACATCACCGGGCTGTACATCAGGTTGCTGGTCACCTTCACCTCTAAAGAAGATTTTCTGACCTTCTTTCATACCTTTCTCGATATGCACTTCCAAGATCTTTATCTCATTCAACACTTTCTTTCCCTTACACTTGGGGCATTTGTCTTTGTCACTAATGGTTTCGCCATGCCCTTGGCAAGTAGGACAACGAGACTGGAACTGACGAGTCATGTTAGCCGCAATTTGTTGGTAAGTCACTTTAACACCCTGTCCATGGCAATCTCTACAAGATACTACTGCTCCCGGTTTGCCTCCTAAGCCTTTACATGGACCGCAAATAACATTTTTGCTTAGCTGTAATTTAGCAGTTTTGCCCATGTACATGTCCTCTAAAGTAACTTTAAGTGGATGTATGGTATCTTCTCCACGAGCACGACCGCGACCCCGGCTACCACCTCCCATGCCAAAAATATCACCAAAGATATGACCGAGTAAGTCATCAGTAGGAAAACCACCACCTTGTCCTCCCTCTTGTAATCCTTTCAGTCCGAATTTGTCGTAAGTTTGCCTTTTTTTAGGGTCGGATAAAACTTCATAAGCATAACTTATTTCTTTAAAGCGATCCCCTGCGGCAGGATTTTTATCCGGATGAAATTCCTTTGCTAATTTGTGGTAATTCTGCAAAAACAGAAATCAAGAATAAACTATTTGAATACTGAGTCCAACCTTTTAAGACAATTATAAACGACTGTAATATGCCTTTGTACCAGCATGTAATTAGCAATAGATAACGTGGATCAATTTAATCTTACCCGTTTAATTTCCGATTCGCTTGCATTTCTGGACACACCTAGGATGTCATATAACTTACTATCTGCCATTATTACCGAAATTAAGGTAAGTAAAAAGGGAGTTACTCTGAATTAGCAGAGTGCTATACGAAAAGAAAGAAATGATGTTTTAACATAGATTCAAAGAGTATGCATAGATAAAAAGATGTGCACAGCTTATATTTTAATAAATGTTTTAGTCCATTACATGTCATATTTCATAACAAACACACAAAAAAAATGCATTTTAGTCCGTTAAAGAGGAATTATTTATATAAAGAAAGAGACAAGAAAATTTTTAAATTATATAAAAAAGTTGCCGATAGCTATGAAATAGCTATCTGCCGGGTCATGAAGAAAGACAAACTAGGCAAGTTGCAGGCAAGGAGTAAAACAGTTAACAGCTAACGACTAAAATTTTTAATAAAAATGTATATTGTTATCTATCAGGCACACATTATATGATACCATTTATTTCAACTATAACTTATTCTCTCTCATCTTCCATAATTACGCATTTACCATCATTCAGGTTAAATTGTGAAAAATTAACAATTTTAGGATAATTTATAATATGCCTAGTCCAATTCTAAAATTACTTAGTCCACAATCTGTTGATGACATATGTAAAATAAATTATATTTTAGTTATTAGAGAAGCAAACCTTGGGTGGACCCAAACGAACAATGAGACTCAATGTTTTTCATCATCATCATACACAAAAACTTAAAGAGCTTAAATCGGCAACAAATATTTATTTTTTTTTATTTCCTTAACACTCACTCCGAATCTGCTAATTAGTTGGCCGTTATTTATTCTTCTAGGGTAGGAATTAGGGTATATGTTTATGTTTCTTGACACTTCATGTTATATCACTCAGTGGATACATCTTTACATAATGGCAAAATCATTAACAAGAAACTTATTCTCACGAACAGTTATTTACAAGTCAAATACTTTCACACTTTCGGCGAGAGTAAACATTTGTTATGGTTAGTTAAGGTTGTCAAGTTAAGATCAGATCATACGGTGAAAAGATACGAGAAAACAATACGCACAGAAGATTCTACCGCAGAAAATGACGAGATGGGTGCGTGCCGGCAGGCCGCGGCGGGCGCGTTAACTTTCACACATGTCATAAATACATGCGCGTCCGTCTCGCCTCTGTGTTAATGCGCCATTTGACAAACAAATGTATTTAATATATGGACCGAAGACACTTAAAATTGGCAATGGTTTGCTGTAAAATGGTAGTTATGTAATAATGTTATGAAAGAAAACTTCCTTTTTCGAATACACATATTTAGGGTTCCTAGGGCTTTGAAAAAAATGCTTCAAAATTATGATATAAATTTTAAAACTGCTCAAAGGAAATCTCTCCATTAAAAAAATATTTTAATTGGCCCCGCTAACTGCTCAATAAGTGACGCGTATTCAAATCGTTATAATTATTAAAAAAATAACGTCTATGCGAATAAATAAATAAATTCACATCAATTTATAGTTTTAATTTCTTATAACGTCATCTATAGTTGGAATAAAAGACATCAACGACAGATTTATCAAATTTCTGGCCTACCAGTATTAGTAACCTTTCGTTTTAAGTTTTTTCTTTGCTGTTTTTTGCTTCCTGAGATACTAGGAATCATGACTTCAATACCGATTACATTTATGTAGAATTGGGATAAAGATTTTTAATTATTACGAATTAGAATTTTTTATTTCCAATAACTCCGTTGTTTTTTAAATAAATCGTTGTTTATAATTTTCAAATTTTCGTTAGAAAGGCAGATTAATATGTTAAGAGTCTCATTCGAGAGAATGTCTATAAACGAGTCGTTATCGAAATGTCGAAGGTTATGTAAGGCGACAAAATTGCTAATGGTCGGTCATCATAGTGCTCATAGCGGCGGTCACAGTTCCTGCTTTCAAAATACAAAGCAAAGATTCTCGAGTTGATGATTTGTCACCTTTAGTACAATCAATCTCGAATTTCGATCAACACTTTCGTTCGAGATTCGAGACGAGACGGGCTTGTAACCTTACTTGACCCTACTACTGTACCATTGTTAGTATTTTTAAATAAGATCTTTAAAAACACTATCACCTAACCTATATAAAATAAAAACATTTAATTCATAGTTGAGGTCCTCATGTACTCCAGAGATCAACTATTGATTGTTGTTGCAATAATATCCAGAAACATGTCGATTTCAAAAATCATCAGAAATACATACAATATAACTTTAAATTAAGTGAACAGTGACCAGTAATTAATAATAATATATGTAAGTAGTGTATCAATACCGTAAGCTTATTAAATAGTAGTGCAAATAAAAGAACGTATTGTTAAAATGTAGACAAGTAGGGCATTAAGCACGCGCCAGATAAACGGTAAATTTGCTAACTCACGCGCATCCCAAACTCAATGGACACCGAACTGATGTAACTCTCAAATAAATTGAATGTATTTACAGAAACTCATGTGTCACGGTAACAAATTGTAGCTTGTAAATTATATAATAATTGAATACGCGAATACAAAAGTGTAATTTAAAAACGAGGTGAATCGTATCTCATTTATTTGATAGCTGCATTTATATTGGTAGTTTTTACCGATGAGGAAGACAATCTTAAATTATTTCCATTATTTAATAACATTTTATATAAAGGAAAAACTTACTACAACTACCTCGGTGGCGCAGTAGTATCACATATTATGTATAGTGGTTGGATACCCGGGTCGGGCAAGAGTGATATTTTGGTATTTTTTTTAATTAATGTCAGCTCGAACTTTGGAATTTGTGCCCGATATGGCGATAGGCTCACCACATCATGGGACGGATGAACATACGGCGAAATGTGAGTGCACTAGTTGCACTTCTGCCTAACCCTTCGAGGAATATAGGCGTAAGGTAGTTAGTTAGTTAGTACAACATACAACACACGCACCTCGTATTACTTTAAAATTAACTGACCTAGAGGTGTCCCGTTTCTACGAGACTTGTTAAATTGTGTTAGAATTTCTTACGCGAATTTGGTAAAAGTTCAAATATAAACGTTCAGAATTGGCAATGAGGCTGAGACATGTTGACACGAAGCACGTGATGTTATTGACCTTGAATCGAAGGATTATTTAGATAGTGAGGGTATAGCAATGTCCAAGGAATTAACGCACTGGTTTGTTACTATTTACATTAATTATGCTTTAGCTTAATGTAATATGTCATCGAAGGAGTGAACTTTTGTTTATGGTCACAGAACTTTGTCTTACGTACCAAGAAATCCTCGATGAATTTACTTCAAGGAATGAAGATAAGATAGTAATCTCAAAGAATTCAGTAGTTAACTCTATTTCTACTCTATTCCCTATTTTTCTAGTTTTCAGTTACTCAACACATCCACGCACTCTGAATATTTCATACCCTTTGTAGGATAGTGATATTATTTAGACGAGAATGGTTTTAAGAATTTGTTTTTCATGCATTAGACGTCCATGGACATGTCTAAATCAAAAGAGGTGATAGAAGATTCTCCTTCGTAGAAAACTCAACGGTGCACTAACGAATCAACGGCAAATGGAATAAATTTAAATGTTATTAACACACAAATGTTGTACAATTTCGTTATATGACTTTCACTTGTAGTTATCCTATATTATCTCAAAACGTCGACGATCGCCTGACCTCGCGCAGGCTCCCGCCAGTTGCGTCAGCGATGCACATCTATTTGTTGCACAAATTGTGTAGACTGCATTTATACTACGCCTTGCGTGTTACCCTTTACTGACTTACACACTATTACAGTGTGCGTTACAGTAATGCTAGTGAAGAAGTATTCCTGTAAAATATAACTTGTCTATGGTCTTTTTTTTTCAAAACTCGTCTTACGAAGTGTGACAGTTAATTACAAATAGACACATAAATTCTCACATGAGGACATGTAAGATATCGCGTCTATGGTTTTTACAAAATTATTTTGTAGCAGAACGCAATAGACATTTATATGAACTGTAAAGCGAATCGAAAGCACGGAACGAAGCCCAAGATCAGTCGGAGTGACCAGAAGATGAGACAGACCGTCTAAGGAACATTGAATGCACAGAATGATTGACCGAGGTGGACAATAAATTGACCTTAACACGGAGAGGTCAACTTTTACCTCACTCAATTACTAGCAGGACATGGCTGTTACCAGGTGGGCCTGTATCGCTTCGGACTCGATGATACTGTCAATTATTCCTAAGTGTATCACTGATTTTTCTGTGGATGTTTTATCTGTCCGCTCATAGTTTTTTGCCGGATACTTTGGAATAAGTATATAAAAATTATAAATATATTATACAGACAAAAGCAAGTTTAGATCGATTGATAAAGTAAAAGTTTTACAAAAAGTTATGTTATAGCAATTTATTAAAAATTACATGAATTTATTGAGTGACGTACAGCGATTAGTGAGCTCGTGCTCACGCATGGGTTATGTAAATCGTTATTTGTTTCCGGCTGCGACCTCCAGAAGGTCTTCGTTTCTATGGGTAAGTTCTATGCGGCGAGGCGGGGTGGTATCTTCTCTTGCATTGGAAGTGAAAGTGAATGAATGTCGGAGGCTTAATTAGAGAGGACGGCAGCGGCAGCGGCAGTTGCCCGCTAACCGCCGCGAACACTGGCCGCGCTCGGAGTACCCGCAAGCCTCCTTTACCGCCCGCCCCGCGCACACACAGAGGTACGCACGTGCACACACTAGCCGCATTCCGACAGTGATCCTCGCAAACACTATTAAACTTCATTCACTGAAGTGCAGATAAATTATTAAAAAAAATTAAATTTAGTGAAAACAGTAAGTTAATATCTCTAAAATCAGCACGCTAATAAGATGAGAATGTTTATAATTTTATACATATTGCAATTATAAATATTTTAAGCTAAAAATTTAAAAGACAATGATTTTTTTAAGATACAATAATGATAGAAATTTGACAATAATAGTGCATTATACGGCATACTATTTTCGTATCTATAAATTAAGTTAAATAAACATAAATTTCACTTTCGAGACTTTACTTGTCGAAAGCTTTCTGCACCTACAATAAAATCCGTCCCAAATCGACGATTTCTCGAAGTCGACACCTTTTCACGTAAACGCTCAAGCTCGCGGAAGCGGGTCAGTGGCGAGCCGGCGAGCGTTGCTTTCACAAACACAACAAAATAAATTCATCTCACGTATTGATTGTCCTCGGCTCATGGACTGCATAAAAGAAAGCGAACTCATAAAAGGCCATGCAGTGTCAGTGGGGACATGTTTTGGAAGTCAAGCAACCGATGTAGTAAATTATGAATGAAATCCATAAAACTAATAATATTTCAAGTAGTAAGTAAATCATTCAAAAAAAGTATCGTGTGCAGTTCAGTCTAAAAGTACAGGATGTTTCAATTGCTAAAGTATTTTAATCCATTATACAAAATTTTGGTTTGGCAATTGAAGCATTTCTTTCCTATTTTTCATCTTTAGTAAGTATGAATTTTTGATGTACAGATGAGTCGTAAAGTTTGCCTCGCGGCAGCCGTGCTGCTGGCGGCGCTCTGCTTTGCCGACGCCCAGCGCCGCCTGGCCCTGCCCGACCCCAAGAGTTGCGCCAACAGTACGTATTACTTTAAAATTATTTATCCAACATCAAACCAGTTCTAACTTAACATGTAGATTAACTAGTGATACAGTGATTACACATTACCACTTCTATTTTGCAACATGTTTGAAATTATTTTACTTGAAAATATGCACGATAGGATAGGATATGATATTGCATAAAACGTTTATATCTTACTTATTTCGAAAAAAAAAACAACTTTGTTAACTTTTCTTGTGCATCATCAACAACAACAGATGACAACTTTTTGAGATTTACTTCTAATTCCAAGATATACGCGAAATGTGAAAAAAATATTTGGGCAACAACTAGTACTTCTATCAATTGGATACTCTATGCGCTAGTTAAGAAACTATCATTTTGTCATATAATGCATTAAATCTCTTTACCTTAAATCTCCCTATTTGACGATTACGATGACTTCTTTTAGTTGTTCTTGTATTTATTTACAATAAATTAATATTGAATCCATAACCTGTCAAGCATAAATTAAAGCTAAAATAGAATGCACTAGAAAAAGGCCGTCACAGATATATTCAGCCAAGGTCCGGCGCTTCTTTAAGACGCTGTGATGGTCATGTGATCGCAGCTTCACGTCCTTTCTAACGCGAATGCTGCAGTAACTGGCGGCTCACCTTGCCGGCTAATTGCTCTAAGTAAAAATGACCCCACATTAAAGATGGGTAAACACTACGTTCACTTACTCATGGTAACTTCACACTGACAATCTTCTTCTTCTTGCGATTCATTACTAAGTCGTCCTCTTCTGGTAACACCTTTAGTGATGTGCCTACAAGCTTGCCTCTGCGCCGCTCCGACTTTAGTCTTTGGCTGAGCGCAATTCTTAAACCAAGTCGGACCAATGGGTAGGTGATCGACCTCGTGGTCTTTTACCCTCACTCTGTCCTATAGCAATCATTATCCAGAGAAGAACAGATTCGTTGATAACAGGTAGTGGGTAATTTAGTCGAGAATGTAGTTGTTAGTTCTTCATGTAACTTATTGTATATTTGTATTAAGAGAACACGGATAATAAAGATCAAACAATAAATAGCGATATGATGATTTGACCCTTAAAAGCTCCGTATAAACAGCATATGTATTATTGTCTAGTACACAAAACCCAATAACTTAAACATAAACTTGGTCGATTCGTACCTTTTACTTGTACCTACCTCCTTGCACCATGGTTGTTCAATGATGACAATTGTTTAACATATTAATGATGGTCAATTAGAAAGTCTCATTATCTATGTTACGTGCTTCTAATACCGCTGCGTCCTGTGAAAGCGCTGTTCTTCAAACAAACATGTACTAAATCGTTACTAAGTTTATTTCAATACGATTCTTATAATATTTACTAATAAAAATTATTACTAATACAAAATTCAAACAATTGTTTGTAATGATGTAAAAACCGTAGAATTGACATATTACAAACAATAATAAACGTATTAGCTAATAGTGATAAGTACTGCGTATATTTGCCGCGGTTAGGTATGTGAGTTGAACGCCTCGAACTTGAATAAGGACAAGAGGCTAATTCATGATGCAAATAATGTCAACGGCATTAATTTAATGCACAGTCGCAAGAATTGTACGATAAAAAAGTTCGCAAACTCAAGCACTTGACGGACTTATTTAAACTTTTTTAGTCGCTCAAATCTGTCAAAGTCATTGTGAGCGTAACTGATGAACTTACCTGGTGCATCTTACTTGTAAATTTATTCCAAATTTACGAATATGTTGCAATATAAATTAATAAATGTATAGGACCTATTTTTTGCCCAAACACATATAAAGAATTAAATTGTTTTTGCTCCAAAACTAATTATATTTCCTTGAACAGAGGTTACCGTGTCAATATACAAATTAAAAAACAGTTCTTACGATTTTTTCGCAATAGTATGTGATCGGGGCGGGGCTCGGAGTGGGTCATATGGGAGCGCGCGGATGTGCACAATCGACCAACAACCGAACAATAAGAATAAAGACCTTTTGTTAAGCTCTATTCAAGTATAAGTTTTAGTAGGTTGGCAGTAAATAACATGTTTAGTTGCGCAGTACTCAGGTCGGTGCGCGCCGGAATGAGGACATCAGATCATTGTAATATTGTATCATCTCGATTCGAGACGATCTTATATAAAATCTAGAATTAGATAATATTAACCGTACTTAACACTTTGAACTTTAGTTATAAATGATGGCAAAGCCGTCATAATATTTTGTAGGTTATATAAAGCTAAAATAACTATTAATCATTATATTCTTTTCGATTTTTTTATTCTCTCGGCTCTAAATGCATATAGAATAATTCAAAGTCGATTCATAATTTCTGAGATCAAAGCGTTCAAAAACAAACTCAACAAACTTTAGCTTTATTGTATAGATATAATTTTAGTGAAGAACGGTAACCGAGATGATATAATGTCAAAGTTTTATTCCAAAAAAACATATTTACCAACAAGTTCTACGTTTAGTCATAACACAAATATATAAATATTAGAACTTATAAAAGCTACTTAAGTAGAGTCGCGGTTAGCAGCTGGTTTCATGCCCACTGCAATTTTTAACAATTGAATTGAAACGATAACAGTATAACTGCGGTATAATGATAATTTTTATGGTTGATGGTTTTGCCAAACATAGTATTACCAAAATTGATTATAATATGATGGTAGAAACTGACCAATAAAAATTTATATAGAGAAAGCGTGGCAAATTAACAAAAAAAACAATCAGTAAGGTAACCCTGTTATGACATCTACAAATTTAAAAATAATAACTATAGTTTTGCCTGATTTTTTAATTTGTCGCTATTTTTAAATATAGAATTTATTTAGACAGAACCTAACAACAAAACATAACACGTACACGACACAATAGTTATCATTTTATCACGAGTGCTCATCTGGAAGCTACATCGTAATAAACCGTAATTAAAATTTAAACATCGTATGCAATTATTTCCGGCAAATATAAATAAATATTTAAGAGTAGAAATCGTGATGATTTATTGTATAACAGGTACGCAATAGTCGAAGAAGCGAAACTGTTTTAAGAACATTTTGCTCAGACTTTCTCTATTGAAATGAAATGTTATGACGACACATGTCCAATACATACAGCGCGAAGGTAATGTGTATTTTAGAGAGTACACGTTTCGTGCATTGCGCAACTTTGAGACTAAAATTTACGACCAAAGTAAAAATATATTACCATGACGATCTTTTCAAGGATTTGTATATTATCTTTTACTTAAATTCATTCCCGTTGACACGTTTGGGGCTTAAAAATCAATAGCGTTTTATTGCTTTGATTTTTTGCAAGTTATTTTGTTGCCATTTTTATACTAATTTATTATCTATTGTCTATGCTTTTAGCTGAATATATAATCTATGACACATTGCCGCGACTTACAGGGTTAATATTAAAAAGTGGCGGCAAATTATTATTCAATTGGAGATGTACAAAACGAAGATTATAGTTTAACTTAATAAATATTGTTAACCAAGAAACAATTTAGTTTTGACGTAAACCTTCTCTAGAGACCTCTATAGAGGTACTAGAGGCGAAGGTATTTCTAAATTCAGTTGCCGGTTACTTTCTAGTTACGTAAGAGCCGTTCAATTGAACGACCCGGCGGTGAACTTGTTTTAATTGTGTGCCGCTACACGTCGCGAACTGTGGGAGCCATTCATTAAGGTATAGGAACTGCTCGAATGCATCTAGTTATTAAGCTATTATACTAATTAATTTTGAAAGTGTAAGTTTTTAAAGATACGTTTATAGTCTTTTCAACTCACACGGTTATAAACATACGCGTAAGTCAGAAGATGGGAAGTCACTCGATAACTACCGGTTAAAGATGTGTTACAATGTTTAAAATTTGCAATTTCCTTATTTATATTTTTCTTTACAAACAACACTATGTACTTTATAAAAATTACGATATCATATTTTTTTATCTACTGTAACATTTGATGAAAGCCATTTCCAATCATATCTAAATTTCTCTAGTATAAAATCTAGATTTAACAGCCAGTTTCATTATGTCATCAAGCCATTTCTTTTCTTGTTTTTTTTCTACTCTTGATTATCGTAATCTTACGTTTTATTTAATGTTTGTCTAGATATTCAAAAGGTTTGTAGATTCTATCTATTACACAATAAAGTAAAATGGGTTATGTGAAGAAAGTTAATATATATTTCATAGAATTAAAAATATATATTATATTTAAAAAACTAACGAGTTATTTTTATAATAGAACCGTGAGAAGACTAGCATATGAATAGGACAAGCCGTTGTGCAAAGTGCTAAAATGTTAGAGTATGTAGGTAACACTATTTTGTAACGAGACCATTGTGGCAGGCGGCAATATGTTTTATGTCATCTTTTGATTAGATTTTCATACTAGCAACACGAACAAAATGATTTTATCTTACCGCAAACCGTTTTACCAACTTTATCTGATTTTGTAAATGTTATTCCAATTTAGGTCCCACTTTGGTTTAGGTAACTCTTAATACCTACAACCAACACAGGTCTCCGTAGAAACACAGAAATTCCTTGATATCGCTGCTGATCTTGGTTTAGTTTTTAACGATAGCGCTACGCGATGAATGTTTGTTTTTCTATCCATATTTGGTATCGATAACTGAAATATTGGTATAGGAATATCAACATTTATATTTATAATTGTTAACTAGTTATTATTGTATAGGAGTCCGCCACGCGACGTACCGCGACGCGCGCGGCGTTCTGCATTCGTACTTCATGAGCTGGGAGCACTCGCCCACACGCAATCTGGAGGTTGACTGGCTCGACGCTCGGAACATCTGCCGCCGCCACTGCATGGACACCGTCTCACTGGAGACTCCACAGGTAATTAAAGCATACACATCTTATATATACCATATTTAGCGTTTTATGTAATTAGTACAGGTCTTCATTCTTTTATCAATATCAATCAATATTTAACAGTTATTTTGTATCTGTGTAAAATTATAGATGAGAATGACAAATAACAACAGAAAAATAAATTCTTCAAATTGTGTAAAGGATTCAGTAGCATAAAAATATTAAAAAAGATTATTACAAGAGACTACATTCGTGTGATGCCACTCTATACATTTCATATTATACTACATTCCATTTCAATATAGCACCGGTAGTTATTACTGGAATAAAGAGGTATGCCGTCTCAAGACTCGAGATGACGACCGCATACGTGATTCTACGCAAGTTTTTCTATTGCAAAATCATGTGTAGAGGCACATTGCATAGTTCTATTCACAGGTAAATGCCCCGCGCATCTTGTCGGTCAACAAAATATTAATAACGTATAATGTTACGGTAAAACAGGCAAAAAATCGAAGCATAAGCAATTCTGCTTATATTATTTACACATAGCAATAGAGTAACTTTGTATTTTTAACACAAACATTCCTGTTACGATAATGTATTTGCAGCTGCAATACATTTAAATATACAAACCATAAGGTCTATAAATACATATATAAGTGAACAAGGAAACCTAAATAATGTCCTCTTTACTCTTATGAACATGGATAAGTATCCATTATGAATTTAAATATATAAATATTACGCTTGAATTATCTTTTTGATTCTTAGGTAAGCTTGTATTGCTCTGGTGAAAGAGAATCATTATGAGAATGTTAAACGCACTTTGCAACTT
>JAABKM020000001.1:3414005-3430096 GCA_016277805.2 Papilio aristodemus | reverse complement strand
ATATAATTGCTGTATTGTATCAACTTAAATAAAAAACAATTTGGACCCAATTCTGCAATAAACATTTGTAGGTAATTAGATTTAAGCAGTATAAGTAATTCTTAAAACATAAATAATAATAATATTTTAAAATTTCTAATATAGTATATGTAGAAAAGATTTTTTTAAATAAATTATAATGCTATAAGATTTATGAGCCATAGTCCATTGGTTAGTTCAATTAAACTACACGTCATGTATACTAGCTTCGATTTTCAGACAATTCTGCGGATTCTAAATGGACAAAATATTACGATGACATAATATTTCGTTGGTGTCCAAATTTTCAAATTCGGAGAGAAGACGATAGTGATAACTATTTCTAAATAATATAAACTTTTGAATTTTTAATTATAAAGAGCTAAAATTTAGTTGATATGATGCAGCAGTTTAGATGATTTAAGATACACCCTTACTGCCTTATATTTTAAAACTATAAATGGGTTAAATTTTTTTTTTATGTAGTATGTTGAATATATTAATTAGCTGATTTCTGAGAAAGTAGACAGAATAACGAAATATAAAATATGCAGCAACAACCTTATAATTATAAACATATTGTAAGATCAAATAAATAATAGTGATTTATATTTTTTTACATAGAAAGGTAAATTTTTATTAAATTATATGAATGTTGTCATATACGGTAATAATGTAAGATTTTGTGAGTTCACGTCACATATTTGTTGAGTGAAATTTGCTACCTTTATATGACATTGTCAATTGTTTTATTTTTATGTTCTTAAGATTAACAGAAAGTGGAATTAACCAAAGTAAATTATTAAAGTAAAAATAATGCCTTCCAGTAATCTTTACTATTGTTCATTGTTTGTATATTTTTTCAGTATATGTTTTAATATAATGCAAGGTTATTTAAAATTAGACAAATTTAAACTCTTTTAATATGTGTATGTGATTTTGTGGTAGATTTCAAAAACTTGCTCGTTTAAGGCCAGATAAAATTGACAATACCTTTAAATTTAGGCCCCATTAGCCTATCTTTAAATAACTTATTCAGCTAGATTAGTTTAGATTGAATGCTACCACTGTTACGCTAGCTTCCTACATCAGTCGTATTTTTATAGTTTATTAATGTTGTCTTAGATATCCCCAAATAAAGTGAGTGGGCAATATTGCACAAAAATGCTAATATCCAGGCGTTTTTGCTATCATTTCTTTTTTGTGGGCACTCCAATTTTCGAAAGTTATAAGTCCATAATTTTTAACACCTCCTCTCCACCCCTTATCTAAAAAATCATTATGGTCGAACATTTCTAAATTTCCTTTGAAGACTGCGCGTAACACACTGCGCGTATATACGACTACATTACAATCGTGACGAAAATATATAGCTTCAGAATGAAAATTTACGGTAGAAAAGGTCTAACCTAACCAGTTAGTCCATAACCTTGATCATAATTAGGCATTGCATGTAATAACTAAAGTATATTTTCTAATTACTCAATTGCAAATCAATAATCTTTGCCTACTCCTTTTGTGGGAATGTAAGTCTTTAGGAGTATATGTGTATAAGTTTCTTCAGTCTTCGTACGATTCTGTAAATATATTTAATGATAGTGAATATTTACTTTATTTCTTTATACTATGTGCTGATTATTGATACATATAAGGAATATTTTTTATTATATCATATTTTATATCATTAATTCGATGTTAAAACTAGTTAATTTTGACAGTTGTTTAGAATTGATTTGTTTTATAAAAAAAAGTGAATATGAAAAAAAGCATGTATACTTGCAGCCGAATATCTTGTGATTACGACGAATAACATAGATTAAAAATTTGCTTTATACGCTTTCCTTAACTTTTAATATAAATTAATTTTTTGACTGTTATCAACAAAGTATGAGGTTTTGTATGGTTAGAATCGAAATGAGTCAAGAAAATATGTGACTAGTTGAGTTTTAAGAAAAATCTGAACATATTTACGGTAAACTTTAAAAAAAACGAGTGTCACAGGCACGATGTTTTTTGCATTTTATTTTGTAAACAAAATCGTAGATAATTTTTCATTTTGGTATGCTCAATTTGTTTTACTTTAAGCATATAATTTTTAGGAAAAAAATTGTTTTTATTTTTAGCTAACAATAAAATTTTATTATTAGCTAACGATTTTTTTTAAGAGAACAGTACACGCTTAGATAACATTGTGTTTAATTATTAATGAACATTATTCTGTAATACTTTCAAATTATTATTTTTATTACTCGCATAATATACATGTTATTTCTGTTATATTGTTTTGTAACGACACATTAGCAAAAATGTCAATATTTTACGACAACGTGCCTTAGGGCCCGGAATGTGCTAGAACCGCCCTGAAGTTTAGTCAGAGTCTACTATTGTTGCATGGCTCTAGCTCAATTGATTAAGGAACAAGAGGCCGAGATAATTAGACGTTACCAACCAATTTGCTGCGACACACTAGACTAAGTGTCTAAATAAATAGACAGTATTTATTTCCGATGAAAGTCAACCTAAGAAAATAAATGCTAAAATACTATCTATTGATTTCAATGTCATGATAAGAACGTGGCCAACCATTTGCTTTGGCTACATTCAGTAACGTCTATTTATCTCGACGTGTGTTAGTCAGACCATGTTAAACTTGAAATTGACACCAAGTAATAAACAGTTGTTTGACATGGATTAAAAAAAATCTTTGTAATAAAATAAGGGTACTCAGTTTTCCAATTTTCGTGATCATGTCCTTTAAACATTATAAGGAGGTTACAGTTTATTATGATATTATCAATATATAAATTTCATACAATATGCTTACTTTATTGCAGTTCATATTACGATTAGTTGTTTAGAAATTGTAAATTTTCTAGATTTAGATAATTTTTTACATACTAAGTTATTTAATTGTTCAATATATATGTATTTATATAATGTGGATTTCGTTGTCTTACTAATTTTCCTTTTCTTACCTTTCCGTGGAATACAGGGCTTATAAAAAAATACATTTTCAATTTTTAATAATATTTTTATACCATAAAATTTTCGGTATCAAAATATAAGATAAGCCTACAACTGGTACAGATCTTTATGAGATTTACGAATGACCAAACGGCTCCTGATGTTAACACCAAAAATAATCCCCATTTCCTTTAATTTGCCAATTCCAAAACGGTGGAAATAATAAATTGTTAATGACTTTTGGCATAATATGTTCTTCAATATTTCTAACCGCATTGTCTTTCTTCAAATTAGTTACCATAATTCGGGCTGTGTGTTATTCTTATCACCACGATTAACTTCAGCAATTTCATCAACTTTAAAGGTAAAGATCATAAATTAAACATATAGATGTATAAGAAGTACTAACAATAAATGTATTTTACCTGAACTTCGGTCTTCTGTTTGAATTGAGCGATTCGATTGACTGACTTCCACTAAGCTTTCTAGCCATTGCTAAAGGAATACATAGAGATTTTGTTCATTTCAATAATTAACCACCAAGCATGCAATATGAAAGGTAACGCACCTTGTTACATGGAATAAGTCGATTTGCCTTTTTCATAAAGGCAAAATTTGCTTTTTGACCTAAATCGACTAAATGTTTAGTTACTTCAGTGGTAGACATAGCTTTGTTTAAGACTCCTTTCAGAGTTTGTGGATCTTTTTCTAATAAGCTGGGGAAAAGTATAGCAAGAGGTTTCTTATCCAATCCATTTTCGCAATCTACCTGTAAATTAATATGATCTTAGTTATGCTAATACTCACGACCATTTTTTTCAAAAGGTTATAATATCAGAACACTTCTACTTCTTTTGGAAATATACTTAATTCAAGACGTCAAAGTATTACGAAAACGACCGAATTTTTAAATGGCTACTTCAGTCCGTACGTAAAACCACGTGGTCGTCACACCGACGTTTAGGACGGAATTACATTCCGATGTGGGGATGGTATATTTCTCTCTAGATACTCGAGGATATGAAATCCTATGTTGTATTATCGCAAGCTATTTTATCAAGGATTATGAATAATATTTTACAAGTTGCAGTACTTCCTCTTCTAATCCTTCGTGATACGTTGATTGTGCGGTTGAAGATTGCAAAATATCCACCCATTCTGAATCCTTTGCTAACAATTGGCACACTGGTTTTATAACGTTCCCCTTCTTATTATAGTCCGTCTTCTAAAAAATAATATTAATTAAAAAATAATTCACCCTAACGGTACATAATCTCCTCAGTGATAGTGCTGCCTACCTAGATATCGTATAAGGGATAGCAGAAATGTGTGAGAGATAATGCGTTTTCAATTACATATGGGGTAGTAACATTTAACAAAAATGCCAGAAGAAATTGTTTTTGTGGATGATTATGGATATAGCGATCTATTGAATAAAATATGAACTTTATTCTTGACTTAGGTTACGGATATTATTGCAAGAAAATCTTGAGTAAACTCCAATCATAAGCTTTTTTTGAAAATAACTAAGCGCCTATGGAATAACAAATTAATTTATCTAGTAATACAGGATACGATGATAAACTCAATTGATAATCTCAGTACAAACTACGTTGATGTTTAAAACGCGACTAATTATAAAAATGTAGGTACACATTTTTCAAGGTTGAAGATGAAAATGTTTTACGCTTAGATCTTTTGATGTTTTTGTTTGTATTAGTGCTATTCATTTCTGTTGTATAATAAACATTTTGATAGTATTATTAGTTAATATTTTGTTTAAATTGGATTGTTTACAATTTTGATGACATTTATCAGTCAGACACGTACATAGATTAAAAATTGTTTGTAGTAGTAGTTCTTTAATTAAGGCACCTAAGCCCTGTACGAAATCTCTTGATTTCGTACAGGGCTTAGGTGCACTTAAGGAATGCTCTTTTGTTACGACTTGTTTGCTTGGTAGCAATCTGTACGTTAGCATAAACTGCATGATGGTTTCTTTCCCGTCACTTATAAATATGAGAATAGATATTCGATATATGCGCCTATGAACTTCAGGATACGTTACTCTCAAATCAGTGCTACATGTTACTGAATCATTCGAAGTCTAATTAATTTGAAGAAAAACATTTAAAAAACTTACTTGAGGGAAAAATGGTTTTATTATTGATAGTATAATTGTGTATCCATTTTTTCCTTATAACAAAAAATATTGAGAATAATTGTTTTAAAGAAAAACATTTTACACGCCTGTATTCCCCGAAGGGGTAGGCAGAGGTGCAACTAATGCACCCACATTTCGCCATATGTTTTTCCGTCGCATAATGTGATGGGGGCGAAAGTCCGGGTTAATATGAAGTTGAAAAACCCAAAATCATTTTTCCTGACCCGGGAATCGAACCCGGGACCCCAGCGTTGCAGCGGTACTGTATACGTAGTGCATGATACCACTGAGCCACCGAGGCAGTTAATAATAATAAAATAATAATTGTTTCATTTTTTAATATTTATTTACACATAAATAAAAGCCTAGTTATAATAAGTATGTTGCATACTAACTCGTTAAACATAGCTCTTTATTATTTTTTGAAACATTTGGCCTTTACAAGTCAAGACTTATATCTATGAATAATCATCATCTTGGTCATCATCAATTCTATTAGCGGCTGGGGGAGGTATGTAAGGCTGTGGTATACCGTCAGGTCCCACCAACCCTTGCTGTTGTAGTAATAACCACTGTTGTTGTTCCTGCTTAGCTTGTTCTTCACGAGCCTGGAATTTTAAATTAAGTGCAAACTATTAAGTTTCCCTTAGGGTAGGGTGTTAAGACCAAATGTATTGACAGCTACAGATGGTGAACAAGCAAAACACAAGTTACGTTTTTACTTTTCATAATTAAATTTTATTTACATTGACACTGGAACTCACATTTGGTGGCTGATGTTATGAATGAATGAATGCAAAAGGTATTACCTTACTCAACAATCAATAATATAATTAAAGAGGAAATATTATTTTATTACCTTTGCAAAAAGTTCTTGCTGTTGTCTTAATAATTCTTCTTCAGGTATTCCTAAATTTTCTAAGCGGGTACTTTGTCTTCTTCTTTTAGCAGCTACAGCTTTACAATCTTTCAAAACTGCTTCTGCTTCCACAATGTAGTCACTAAAGCCTAATCTGTCCAAAGCTGTCAAAATGGTAACTGGTTTAGTTGTAATATTTATACATTAAATTTGGAAGTGTTATGTACTGTATAATAAAGGAATGCATAAATCTCAGATGAGAGGTTTGTTAAATACCAAACCAACAATATAACACATACTTTGAAGTTATATTCAAACATTTTAAAGTTTTTCAAAAAGTAGCTAAGGTATTATTTTATATAATTATTTGTCAAGTTTAACATTTCTTATAGAGGTAACTTATTTATTAAGTATTAGGACTACAGAGGATTTTCTGTTTCACAATCACATATCATTTTATATTTTGGAATGGGTGTTTGTTTTAATATTGCAATCAAATACCCTTTTATGAGTGTTGATTGCAAAATGCAAATATCTGCAATCAACACTCATGTTAAGGCTAATGGAAGTAAACCTAAGCAAATGGATAATAATAAAAAAATTATTTTCGGTAATACCTGTAAGTACATGTTCAGCATTAATAGTTTTTTTGTTACTTTGATTACATACTTCATTTGCTTCAGAACTAAGTAGATGAATGAATTCTGTACAGCAATTCGAAATCAGCTCCCTTGAATCGAAAGCCACACGAACAGAAGGCACTAATTCCTTAATCATTTTATTTATGCTTGCTCTAGGAAGCGTAAGCTCATCTTCTTCAGATGGTGGAGGACGCAATTCTCGTTCTGGACTCCCCATTTCTTTCTTAAATACTTAGGAATTATTACCGGATTTTGATATAAATTCAATTTATTTATATGTTATTCGTTTCTTTTTTCATATTACGAGTTAATAAAAAAATTTATACATTTATAGATAGAATAGTTTTGACAACAAACTTTAACTGTCATGTTTTTTGTTGCTCTTATTCTTTTGTAAGAGACTTGTAATTAAACAGGACTTAGCATTTAAAAACGTAAAAATGCGTTAAAGCTTGCATCTTCAGATATTTTATGTTCTTATGCTATTCTTTCTGAATTTTTAATCATAATTTGTTTTTTGGGTTTGCTCAGATCTCCTCCCATGATGCTTATTTATTGCTTGTTCCAAAAATTTTTTCTATGGTTGTTTTCCGTCATCTGTAGGTCTTTCATTTATAGGTTAACTGTTTGTTATTGTTTAACAAGCAAGAAAATTAGATTCTCTGTTAGAAATCGTTATATGATTACTAAATTTATTACTTATTGCGTTAGTACCGGGCAGAAATGGCTTTAACATTTACAGTGCAAGCAGAGTGTGGACTAACAAGAGCTCGTGCCGGTTTAATGAAATTACCCCACTGTGATGTTCGAACGCCTGTATTTATGCCAGTTGGGACCCAGGTCCGTTCTAACGTCCTTAAATTTTGTATCCTTCATATTATAGAAAACAATCTTTTAGGAAATTGTATATTTAATTGTTTCAATTGTTCCAGGGCACAATGAAAGGATTGCTACCTGATCAGTTGTTAGCATTAGATTGTGAAATAATTCTAGGTAACACCTATCATTTAGGTAATCGACCAGGCACACAAGTTCTTGAAAAAGCTGGAGGTCTTCATAAGTTTATGGGTTGGAATAAGGCACTTTTAACAGATTCTGGAGGTTTCCAAATGGTTTCCTTATTAAAACTTGCAGAGATTACAGAAGAAGGAGTAAAATTCAGATCTCCCTATGATGGATCGGAAATTATGTTAACACCAGAAAAATCTATTGAGATTCAAAATTGTATAGGTATGGTTCTAAAATACATGATATATATACTTTATCACAATTGCATACTCTCACAATGACAACTATAATGTATTTTATTATGGATATTTCCCTACAGGTGCTGATATCATTATGCAGCTTGATGATGTGGTCCAAACAACATTTCAAGATTATGACCGTATAAAAGAGGCAGCTGAAAGAACAAGTCGCTGGCTTGACAGATGCCTCAAAGCACACAAAAGGCCTTCAGACCAAAGTATCTTTCCTATTGTACAAGGACTGCTAAATAGTGAGTTGAGACTCAAGAGTGCAAAAGATCACATGACAAAAAATGTAAATGGTTTTGCAATAGGGGGACTGAGGTTATTGAATTTTTTAATATAAAAAAATAACTTGTATCTGTCTCCTGGTTCTAAGCTACCTCCCCACCAATTTTCAGCAAAATTAGTCAAGCCGTTCTTGATAGTTAAAATAGAGTAACTAACAAAATTTTCTTTTATATATATATATGGATTCTAAACTTTTTGTTCTAATTTACTCTTCTTTAAACAGTGGAGGAGAAGCAAAAGATGATTTCTGGCCAATGGTTAGTTTAGGAACTGAAGTATTGGATACAAATAAACCCCGTTATTTAATGGGGGTGGGCTTGGCTATTGATTTAGTTGTATGTGTTGCCCTTGGTGTTGATATGTTTGACTGTGTATTTCCGACAAGAACTGCTGTAAGTGTTCCCTTTTGAAATATAAATGCATTCATAACATTTCTAAAACACAATAGCTTGTGACATATTTATGTTGAAATCAGAAGTATGATGGTTAATATTTATTTTGTATAATTCAGAGATTTGGCTGTGCTCTGGTCAACAAGGGGCAACTCAATTTGAAACATAAGAAGTATGCAACAGACCTCAGTCCAATTGATAAGGATTGTATTTGTTCAACTTGTAAGAACTACACAAGAGCATACTTGCATTGTATTGTGTCTGTTGAAACAGTGGCTTGCCATTTGATATCAGTTCACAATATAGCATATCAGGTAATAGTTTTAAAATATTAGCACTTTATAAAATGTTATTACAATTTTGTGTATGAGTGTAATTTTTATTACCTCCATATGAATCTATATTAACATAATATAAATAAATAATTTATATTTTTTTTACAGATGCGATTGATGAGAACAATGCGGGAAAATATTATGAGAGGGACTTTTGTTCAGTTTGTAAAAGAGTTCATGTGTGAGGTTTATCCTGATTTTAATTATCCCAGTTGGATTGTGAATTCCTTGCAATCTGTTGGAATAAATTTATTGGAATAATTGTTTTTTTTTGTCTATGGATTGTGGTTTTTAGATTTAAACAAGAATCACAAACATGACAGGGTATAGGGTTGGATATAGAAATTATACCATTAAAATCAGACTTGTGTCATGTACTCTGAATACACATTATTAATCAACAGTTAATTAAAAAAATACTTTATTCATATTTATTGACTTTACATGAACTCATCTGAGTCATTACCATCATAGTTTGTAGTCATATTTTCTGTTCTCATTAAGGTGGCATAACTTCTTAATTCTTGCTCTTCCTTTTTGCGTTTTTCTTCTTCTTTTTCCTTTTCCTTCTTTTCCCTTAGCAATTTCTTTTTATCTTCTCTTTCAGATCTATCTCTATTTTCTCTTTCTTGTCTTAAATCAGGAAATGCCTCTTTCTTTGTCTTTTGTAATCTATTTACAATTTCATTAGATCTTTTAGCAACTTTTACTTTCTTTACATCCTTATCTTTATGAAATGCTACTTGACCCACCTGTAACAAAAATGTGTTTATTTGTTATAAATACTTTTTGTTTTTAAGTTTTTCTCCATTCCCAAACATGTCACATTTTACATAGATGAGATTTTACACACAAGGAATGGGCATTTAATTTATTGTGAGTTTTTGTATACAAAACTTAAATCCATTCGTTTTTCTAAATATAGTCATACATGTCATTCTTTTACAAGTTTGTTTTATTTCAGTACCATTACAGTATGGTTTTTATTAATGTCAATTATATTAAAGAGGTCTACACTTACCTCCATGCTTGGTGTTTTTTTAAGGTTTGACCACATGGTATATACAATATCTATGTCATTCATTTTGTTGCCCATTATAGAGTTAGCCTTTACTAATTGACATGCATCATCCAAAACAGAATTTGGTATGTCATCTATAGTTTGACCCTGAAATATTAAGAATTTGTTGACAGTTAATTACTTAAAACCACCATTTGGTACTATATTTATTGTTTACAGCATGTGTTGTAGGTAGCAGCTACATAATATTAGGTGTTTGCTTATTTGACACTCGTAAAAAAGTTCTAAATCGAAATTTGGAATGAAATATTATAATTTATATTCATTGCCAAATCTTTTTTATATAGAACATTTTGAACATGCAAAACAAATATTTTAGCTTTAACATAGGTTACAAACCGGTGCTAAACGTAGATAAACATGGGCTGATGATACTTTATCCACATGGAACCAAACATCTTCAGGCCAACCCCATTTTATCAAATCTTCATCTGAAAATATTATTGACAATAGTAAAATTAAAAAGAAATATACTACTCTTTCCTTAAATTGTGTACAATCGTGTCTATTTATGTACGGTTTAGGATTTCCTTAATTTTTTCTAAAACTGATTAATATGTTGCAAATTTTAATAAAAATATAAAGTATTTATTAATTGAAATTTTTATTATTTTCAAAAATAACATTCTGTGTTTGTCATCTCACAAGAAATTACAAATATTTTGGATGCTACACATAATTATGCATACTTACTTTCATGTTTATCAGCACCCATGAATAATGTTACTGGTGGAGAAACTACATTGCTAGTAAAATAGAAAACCATGTTTAATATTTATCTTTTTCTATAGGTTAGGTTAGTTTTCTATAAGACTTAGTATATTATCTATTAATATGTACGAGAAAATGAAAGTTATTTGTAATCCCACATTTAAAGTATTTCTTCAGAAAACATAATGATAAGTATAACAGGATAATTCCAAGAAGACTTAATGAACTAGTTTAAATATTTATGACAGTTTACAATATCTCGTTCGCATATCAGTTTTTTTAATGACATGACAACACTTGTCAATTCTTAATTACTTAAAGTTGTCTTTAGTTGTAAATTTAAGAGTTTTGTTCTTGTTGGCGGAGTAATCGCCACTGTGTTTTATTTTAAATCTTTGATATAATAGCTCAATACGACACACAGTTTACTTTTCCTTTATTTGGTCGAAGTAATTACGGCGTGGTCTCCCTGGAAAATACAATTACAAGGAAAAAAGCTTCCTCAGTTTCCATGTATTTTCATTTCTATGATTTTCCTAATAAAACTGTCGTGTCGAATCAAGTGTTTTATCATCTTTTCTCTTCAATTTTCGATGGTGTTTATTAAATTCCTTTTCTCTCCTACTATTTCTCGGACTTTCAGATTGTTTTTTTCCTTTATCTGAAAAGAAAATAAAAAACGATTTTATGCGTACTCTTTGAAAAATTAGTTATTAGTTAATATTCTTGTTTGTTACTTGTGTACTCTTTGGCCTTGTCGATAGTGAAAAAATCTAACCTATGTATCAATATTAAATATATTGCGAAAAAAGTTTTTGCATGGGTAAATCGCGAGAATTGTGCCACTTGTTTTTAAAAAATCTATAAACTGTGCATCACTTTGGATTATAGCAGAAAATAATAAAGATTTGTTTATCTCATTACGAAACATCGATCTACACCTATTAATGATATGTAAGTGTATTGATAGTAATGTTATAAGCAAATATTTTTTTGTAAAATATCAATCTTCTTAAACATGTTTGATGTATGCAGTATTTCAGCATGTTTTTAAAAGATTGCATAGTAGTAGTGCTACCACGTGTTACAGCGATCTACACGATTATGGTTCGATTCCGATGTTATTATTACTTTTTTCTATTGTATTAAATTTGTTTTTAATTTTTTTGCATATAATTTACATTTAAAATTTTTTCATAATTTTCTTGCAAAATGCAGTGTTCGATGTACGTTAATAAGTTTAATTGATTATGTTTGTAATATTTTTTTTTGTAAATTTCTTGAATTTTTTTAAATAGTACAAAGTTTTCATAACAAATGTGTCTGACAATCTGGCTCTGTTTTACATCACTTGCATTTTGCACATTCTTCAAAAGCTCTTGGTTCTAATCCTTGGTTGATATATTTTTTTTTGCTTTTTTGATTGTTGTCAATGTTTTCAGTGTCCTGTTATAAAACATTATGTGTCTGCATAGTGCATGTATTAAACAAATTTTATGATGATGGATAACAATACATTTAAAAGATTTAAGCAGTCCAGAGACTGTGAAAAATCTTTTCAAAAAAATGAACAAGAAGTGCTTGTTCTACCACCTAATCTTTTACAAGAGTTAGGTATAAATTTAGGAAATATTCATAATACTCCAGATTGTTCCATGGTTAAAGGTAATACATTTTTCCAATTATTTTTTTGCATTTTAATTCTATATATACATTTATTATGACTCAAATATTTAATTTAATTAAAAAAATTGTGATATGTCAAATTTAATTTTAATACAGAGAAAAAGTTGTTATGGAATACTAAATTTTACAATTTTAATATTTGTCAGTTATCATATTAATAGTTTATCTCCAATTAGCTTACCTTGATTTACAATCAATTTAATTGAATTTTTATTATAAAATTGAAACATTTTCTTATACAATGTATATTGCTATGCATCTGATATAGTATTTTTTTCTGTATATTAAAAAAAATATTTAATTTCTAAAAATATTTCCAGGTAATATTGAGTCCAGAGATTTGCAAAATGGAGACACAACAAATACCAAATCTGAAATATTAGATACATTATCTAAAGATGTTCTGGAAAAGTCAGTTCTGTTAAGTGAACACAATTTATCTTCGATTATTATACCACAACAACAAGAATGTTATTTTGCAAATAATATTACATGGACATCTAAAATAGAGCCAAATTTTGAAAACAATTTGGATAAAAATAGTGATGGTCAAATACAAAATCATCTTGAAAATAACACAGATATTCTAGAAAAACATAAAAATACCAATCACCAATACCATCATACCAATGAATATGATGATAATAAAACCCAATATTTAAATACTGATGAATTTGATGATGTGAGCCTAAAATCAAGTGACTTAAATTTTAATGATGATAAGAAAAGTAAAATAAATATAATATCTCAGGAAGTTGTTGGTGTTGAAACACTCAATAAGTTAAAACTTGTTCCCACTGCAAAAAATGTTTTAATTCCATTTAAATTAAATGCACCCTTAGAAAAAGTTCAAAAAGATATTTTGATATCGGACAATATTTTAATTAACAAAAGTAAACATTCTAAATGTTTGGAGGATGAATTTGATAATAATACAAAGTTTAAAACGGAAGACTTGGTTTGTGATATATACACAGAAGAGAAAAATTTCCACACAAAGTATTCAGATATAGCAGTTAGTGCTCAAACAGCTGAAAACAATTCCTATAATGAACTTGACTGTGCTGACACAAAAAATTTGAATACTGGAGTTAATCAAGCTGAAGAAAAAAGTAAAATTGATTGTGCCATTGATGAAGGGTATAGAGAAGAGTCAAATCTATCAAAGTGCAAGGAAAGTAAAATTATACAAATGAATTATAAAAATATAGAAATAATTGATCTTGATAAAAGTGTTAAAACTTCAACATGCTCCCATAGCTTAGTTTCAGAAATAAAATCTGTAAATAAAACGGGGACTGATTTAAATGATATTGAAACAAAGATCTTAGATCAAGATGTTCAAAATGTCAAAGAAAAAAATAATAACCTTTCAGAAAAGTTGGAAGGATCTAAATCTGGCGATCATCAGTACAAGGATGTTAGTGAAAACAAACAAAAAAATCTTGATTATATGAGTCAGGGTCTTCTAGAAAAAGTAAACTTGTCTCCACCGCACTTAACAAATAAATCTAAACTGTGCATACAAGGTGTTGAGAAGCCTGGTGGATTGATTGAAAGTAATGAATTTCCAACTGTTTCAATTCCTCTAAGAACCTATCAAAATAAGAAAAATCTAAGAGTGAGAAATAATGTGCAGGCCGAGATACTAAGTAACACGGTGAATGCAGAAAATAATGAATACAGTGATGTAAAAAATCTTGATCTTTGCTGTATTATCGAACAATTTTGTGTTTGTAAGGATTTTGGTAGGTTGCAGTGTTATGATTATGAAAGTGATTACCAGCATATACATTTTTGGACCAAAAATACAAAACAAATTTCTACAGAAATATCAGAGATTTCCGGTGATGAGCATACAGATCACAAAACTGATAATTACGGTGACGGTGATGACGAAGAAAGTAATGACTTGAGCAACACTTGCTGTATGGAATATTTAACTTCAGAAAGTGACACATTTGAACAATTTAACGAAATACCATTATCAAGTGAAACATATAAAAATATGAATCTTACTAAAATTGTTGGTAAAGATGATGTCATAAGTTATGACTCAATTTCTTCTCTCTCTGAGGCAAAGGTGGAGGTTGAAATTTTTGATAAAGACAACTCTTGTGAACAAGTATGTATTAAATACATCTTCACTTATTAGTTTGTTGTAACATACACTATTAATGATCATAAATAAATTTTATTTTAACACCATAAAGTAATTTATATTTCACAAACTTTCATAGTATTATGTGAGAGTATACTACAAGCTCTGAGCTTCCTAAAGTCTCTGAACTTTTTGTCAAGTGTTCCTACTGAAATCTAAAAGCCTAGAAAAGTTATAGGATATTTTACAGTATTTTAAAGTTTATTACAGCACTTGGCTTGAAATAGTAAATGAACAGGAGCTTGTAGTGTAATGTAATCACTGAATGTCACAGTTCCTAGGGCCAGTACCTATTACAGAAAACTTATGTTAAAAATAAAATGTTGATAGGAAATTATATATATGTGGTATTCAATTTCAAAATATCTTTTAGATTATTCCCAATAAGAAAATAAAAGTCGCAGGTACAGCTGAAAATCTCTACAGGAGAATTAGTACTGTAGATGAAGGTGGGGAGAATTCAGACAAACATAACACAAAGGTATTTTTTTTATTACTTGGTCTATACAACAAAAATACGTTTAAAGTATACATATAAAATTTTTCTATTTTATAGAAACGAAAAAGAACATTGACGGAAGAAGAGAATGGAACATTTCAGCATAGTGCCAAAGAAAGTTATCATAATAGTCCTGGTTCTAAAAAAATAATTTCAAGCATTAAATGTGCAGTTTGTCTCAAAGAGTTGTCCGCTGTCGACTGGGAGAGTCATTTAGCTGAACAACACTGTTATATAGCCTGGAAACATGGTTCTAATATTGTAAGTGAACAAATAAAACTGCACTAAGTTATCAAATAGTCATATTTGTGATTGTGAAGTAATAATTAGTCTAAAAGTTTTACATTTTTTTTATTATTTCTATCAAACTTTCAGGATTTGAAAGATGAAAAATTGTTACAAAATTTAACCGAAATGTTAAAAAATGGCAAAGCCCTTGAATGTACCTTTTGTGGCAAAAAAGAAAAATTATTGGCAAAATTTATGTCACATTTGAAAATATGCTTAATGGTAATTTCAATTTTTATTTTGTCATTAGAAAAGTAACATACAAAAGTATAGATATATAAGTAGATAATGTAATTATGTTTCAGAATATATTTAATAATGTAAATGTTGATTTATCTGAGGAAGATTTAAAAACTGAAAACACTATTACGTGCGAGAGATGCGATGAAGCGGTGCCGGCCTCACTCTGGACGCAGCACATGACTACAAGGCACAATGATAATCCTCAAGTAAAATTACCTGCACCAATTAAGGTGATTACTATTTATATGTGATTTCCACGAGTGCTTATGAGTTTTATATTCGGTTAGGTTTATACACAAACAATACAACTGCAAAAACCATAAAAACATGTGGCATAAATAAGTTTATATCTAAAATAAAAGTTTATATCTAAGTAAAATTTATGGTTCTTAACTTGTAGACTGTAGTTGAAAGAAGCAAGAAAACAAGCACCAAAACAAGCATGGAAACAAGCATGGAAACAAACATGGAAACAGATCATGTGGTCAGGGAACAGGAAAAAACATCGGAT
>JAABKM020000001.1:3383241-3396298 GCA_016277805.2 Papilio aristodemus | reverse complement strand
ACTCTACCATGCGGTCAACATGGGGCCGATAGCTACGTGAGCCGAAAATTTATGGGAAATTTTCGTTTTTATTTTAAGTATTTTAAATACCTCACTCCTGTTTTCCCCGAAGGGATAGGCAATTACGACACGGGTCTCGAGCCTAGTGTAGGAGTTAGGCGCATCACTGTTGTATCATCATTCTTTTGTAATGTGTCCAAATAAACGTTTTTTAATTTTTTTAAAATTAGAGCACCCATAATTAGTATTACTAGAACATAATAAAATGTGGAAATATATACATATATGTATAAAGTATTTATATTTCTAACGATAGCCCATATTATAAATCTGATATCTGGTGGTCTTTGAATCCTTATCGTGCCACCTTGTACCAGTTTTTGTTTTCTAGATATATTTTTACATAAAATTCACTTTCCATAATTTATACCGGGCTTAAACGAAAGGTTGTCTGGGGTTAAAAATTACTTTAATTAGTAGATATTTGATGAAAGTTTATGTTAATACTAACTAGTGTTAGTGAAGAGTGCAGATGACTAATGTCCACCTCTGACTCTGACCACATCATGATTTATTATCATATTTTTTTACTGAATTATTAATTGATATAACGTTCATAATAATAATCTTTTATTTTTCAATTGATAACGGTTTATCGAACTTATGAATTATAATTATGAGAATTCTATTTTAGTAGCAGTTATGTTTGTATGTAGTTTGAACTGTAGTTGCGTGTGCGGACATAGAAAAGAAAGCCAAGAAAAACAATGCGTCGGAGAGTGGCGCCGGTGACCGAGGCGACAGCGTGCGCTCGCTCCCAAACCGGTACACGGCCGGCTTTGTCTAGGTTCCGTAAATATTGAGATTTATGTCTCTTTTGTACTATTTTCTTATTAAATTAGCCTTCATCACTTGCGGTATTAACGTTTGAGTGTAGTCTAGTTTCAAAGCAATATAAAAGACACAAATCCACTTTTATTTTGAAAACAAATTACGTAGTCTGATTTGAAATAAAGGAAAGTTTTGAATATCATGCAATGCCCGAATATTTTCATTTTTAAATAACCTGTTTGATAATTAAAAAATTTAAATTTATTGCATTTTTAATCGAGCTCATATGATTTTTTGGTAACATCCATTTGTTTTCAGAATTTCTACAACATAGAGGTTATTGTAAAATTGAAAGAGTACAAAGTTATTTATATATCCGTATTTAATTTGAAATATGATAATCATTAAAGCGTACTTGGAATTTATTACAAACTATGCTAGCCGCTCCTAAAGCTAAACATTTAGAGCGACATTAAACATTTAAGTTACGACGCTGCCTCCGTTCACTAAACTAATGAAAATATGAATTTAAATCAAGTGTAAATTTATATTTATTAATGTTTCTTTTAGGGAAATAAACGCTTTAGAGGTGATCACTAGGCATATAATGTTTTTATATCTGGCATCTAGCTGGGTTAAGGTCGGAAAGTTTTTTCAATAAAGTCCAGATTTAACAATATTGTGATCGCCTTGACGCTCTGATGCATCGTCTGCTGCGGATGCAACGACCTTGGCCGTTTTCCATCTGCTATTCCCTTATCTTTATTATTATTAATATTGAAAGTGAATGCGGGCCGTGAGGGTCAGTGGTGACAATTTGCTTGTTCACACATTTCCTGTTATGAACTCGGTGGCGTTTGGTATAAAGTTGCGACTATCCTGAACAAGCTATCCGTTTAATATTATGTAATTATTTAAGGCACGTGTATGGCATAAGTGGCATAAGTCATTACAATCTTGTTTCGCTTTATAAGTCTTCAGTAGCCCATAATATCCTATTGGCTCTGAGTTGGGTATTAGACGGACCATTCCTCTAACACAGGGTAGAAAATAAAATAAAAGGAGCACTTTCGCTGGGAACCGAAAGGGGCAGGCAATGATCACATATTATGTTAGGTATGGTCGTGATAATTTTTTTATTGCTTTTTTTCCTAATATTCACATATCTTTGGTTGTAGTTACGTTTACTCTTAATGTAGCCCACAAGGCTAATAACCCCCGAATGTGTAAACAGTAATAATTCCACATGTACTGTATACAGAAGGCAACAGGTTGCGTAACGAGCAGCTGCGCCGGCGATTTACATGATACGAATTACGATAGTATCGGAGGATGATGCGAGAGGGGGCAGAGGAAGGGGGGAGGGACTTTCTCCTACGCGCGTTGCAACCGTGACATTGTATGTTTGTCTACACTACAGAATTTCGGACGTTTATTTCGGATGCCGACGTTACGTTTAATTTCGGTTGCGGCGGCGACAATCGAAGTTTATTCTTGTTTTGTCTCGTTAGAGCATCGCCAATTAACACTTATGTGATCGTAAATATTTTTCAGAGACACTCTTACCAAAAAGATCTTTTAAACTTGTTTTCTTTTTTCGCATTTTCGTCTTTGTAGGATGGCTTTACAATATACATATAGATGATGGAGTGATACGACAAAAGTACAAAATTTACAGAAAAGCATCGTGATATGTTCTCTCTCAGCTCTGTGAATACTTTTGAATTTCATTTAGTAAGATATGAATTAACCGGAGGCTTAATTCCGGCCCTTCTCTTTTTATCTACGTATTTTATCGGATTAAAATTCTGTGAACGCAATTCCTTCGGTGCTGCAGCTGTTAAGTACGAAAATTATTTAATTGATGTATTTTTCTCAAGTTCTAGTTAATTATGGAGTTGGGTTTTGAGAAAATACGTAATGTGTTACAGTCTTAAGCACAATGTGGCAATCTTCATTTGAAAATTGGGATGAAAAGGAATAAACTTTTGAATCTGAAATAAATCTTTTTTAATAGAAGCTATTATATAGTCAATATCTTCGAAAGCTTGAAGGTGGTTATAGACGCGGCCGCCTGTCACCGAAACTTGAATTATGACAGAATTTCACGACAGCAGTTTTTATGCCTTTCAAGTGGCTTAATATTATGGACTTGTTACTAAATTTTGCAAGTATTAAGAAAATGCAAATGTGTTTTTTTTTTCAGAACAATTCCAACAATCAAAAATTCCACAGACTATTCTTCGTTCTTGGAATTATTTGTGTAGATAATATTAATTTTAATGTATTTTCTTTTAACTTTTGCATATTTATTATGTAACAACTTTTTGTCTTTGTACATTGTCAAAGTATTTATGTAATTACGTCTATCGACCCAGAAGTCTATTTGAGATAAACTAAAATAACCCATATCATTTGGATACACTGGATTTTCCAATTCCGGTTTGACCTATATAAAACTCTCGTCGGAGAACTCCCACGTTTCTAAGAAACACTCGTTAGAGCGTGACAATTTGGACAACACAAAATATGATTTTCATACCAACATAACAGAAGGTTAAAAAAAACATTCAATTTCTTTTTAAATGTTTTGTCGAATATAATATTTGATTTTGGAGTTTTCATATGAGATGTAATAGTTTATACAAAATATCGTTAAAATTTCACGCAGTCAGATGCAAATTTTTTTTACAGTTTGACAAACTGAAATTTTACGTGAGTAACGTGAAAATGACTCAAACTAAAGCTCCGACATTAATTGACAATCAAAACCCAGAAGCATTGAGAAGCAAAGAAATTAAAATTTTCTATTCAAAACATCATTAACAGAAGTAAACAAACGTCAAATTATACGGGACTATGACGCCACGGGAATCAAGATGTTATGATATATATTTTTCCCCGGAACAGTTTCGACGTGAGTGATCCCGAATGTTTAAATAGATGCTCGTCGTTGTTCCGCACGTTACAAAGATTACGTTCTCAATAAGATGGGTGTAGCAAAATAGAATCTATAGATACACACGTACACTAAAACATAAGTGGCATTCGTGTATCTTTTGGGAAACAGGCATACACAGCATTTATGTTTACAATATTACTTGCCTCATCCTATTTGATATGTTATTTCAAGTGGGATGTGACAAAGCAATTAACATTTTATTCATTAGAAGAATATGTAAGCTGTGTTTGTTGCTGGTACTGGTGGTTATTTTAGTTTTTTTAATTGATAGTAATGATTTATTCTTAGTACATTACCAACGTTTATTACTCAATGCTATCTCCAAGTAGGTTTTACGAGATGTTGTTGATTGACTGAGAAAACCGGTATATTTAACATTGTTTTGAAAGATTATTGTATCGCGAGCTGCCAACACGTGCCTTCCGCGCGGATCCCCGCTGGAAATAATATAACTTTCGGAGGATTTTACTAATATCAACCATTACGTGCGTCATAAACATGTCAAACATAGAGAGAATGTAATTTTGTTGAACACGTGTCAAATCTAGATTGTTCTATAAATTTTCCAATCAATTTGTTGATTAAATCAATCTTTGATAGCGAATTTAAAAAGAGCGTTATAGGAATAACGTCAAATTATATTTATTTTTTTTGTTATTTTCTGATATTCGGTAAACAAAAGAAAAATAAACGAATACATTGCCATTCCTTCTTAATAATGTTATGAAGCGATGTTTAAGAAATATTGCGAGGCGATTTTATAAACAATTATAAAACACTTTTTAAATGGCTCTGATTTAAATAAATAGGGCAGTAAATTGTTGTCATAATACGTACATATTATATGAGTAGATGACGGCCACAGACCACTGTGTGCAAAAACCGGTTGCAGCACGCAACACTGTTCCAGCTAACACTGTTCAAAGTTTGTTTTATTAATTTTAAACATTCCGTATTGATTAAATAGAGATTTTAATCTACAAATACTTAAAGAGCGTTTCAATGGAAGAAGGACGTATAAGGCCAGCGAACGCTAGATTGCATTTTTCTTTGCAGCTTCTATGGTAGCCGAAAACCAAAAGAAGAAACAGAATAAGAAAAGATGAGACATGCAGAAGTTAGCTTCACACCGGTACACTGTGATATCATGTTATTTTCCCGGACCGCCTTCATTTAATGGCAATGACTTGAATAAATTAAATTTGACATAAAAAATATATGTTATCGAAATGATAATGTTATCAAATTAGGCAACAGAGTAGTAAATGAACGCAGTAGATTTATTAGTCTATTACATAATAACTTTAAGACGAACAATCTTTTTAATCGCCTAACTAAAAACGAGTTTTATTTATTTATTGATCACGGCAGCTAGTAGACTACGAAGGTTTTTAAACTAGACATACATATTTAATACGGTGTCAAGTTGACAAATTTCTTTATAAAATTTCCACGCCAACTTTTACTTTTCTCCGTTTTGTTATGTAAAGGAAGGTAGTGATTAGTAAGGAAAGTGATTTATTCACTCGAATGGGAAGCGACGTAGTTGTTAGATGGTAAAAATATCTTTTACTAATTTTTATTGTTACTTTTGGCTCAAAAAAAAAAAAACTCCTCAGCAAATGATACTGGCCGTGAACTTTTATTGGTGTTAAGTCATCGAGACATTAAGAAAGGAAATATTTCGAATTATAAATCATTCTTCAAAACATATTCCGGATAAAGTAAACTCTCGTAATATATTGATTCTGAAATAATATACAACGTTATAATAATTATTTGCGCCTCTATGTTGTTTTATTTTATCTATTATAAAAACAATATTCGTCGTATCGTTATACTTTAGTTTATACAAGAAACTTCAAACAGAAGTTAAACATATTTCCTCAATAAACATAAGCGTGGTGAAATATAAATAGAAAACTAATATATAAACTAAGATAAAACTTAGCGATTATTAAATAATTGATTAAAATATACAAATGAAATTTACATTTTCTTTTTTTTATTTTGATAAAAAATCAACAACTAACAGTGTCACATATATTAGCTCAAATCTAGACATTTTAGAGCTAGAACATTTATGTTTCTTTTACATGCAGACTTAATTATTTTGTCGTAACATTTAGTAGAAACCTTATTCATACATTCATGTTAAGTTCGAGTTATTTATTTTACTCCTACCGAAGAAAACCCATCGTTTTTATGTTCACAAATCTTTTATCGACTTGTTATATTTGGCAGAACAGATTATTGTGTCTGTAAGGTGGAAACGTAATAACTGGTTATATTATGTTACATGTTTATTTCATAAATTATAAATTAAAGTGTATTTATATATGTATGAGAATGTTAAATGTTTTCATATCGTGTGTCACTATCCGCAGGCCGTGTCAAGGATTATAGTAAAGTTTTGCAATCGTTGGACGACATCCAACGCATCTTTCGTCTCTATCGGACTTCAGCTAACAGTAGAAATCACTGAATGTTGTGTATTGATTTTGGATTTCCCCCGACGCAAACAAATTTCACTTGTTTTAAACTTTATTTCGCGCTTGTCGGCCGCTTGATAATCATGTGCAGAAGGGCGTCTCGCCAAGAACACGTGCTTTGAATGCATCTACGAATACGTACAGACACAAATCTAGTTGTGGTTTTTGTATAAAAATGATTTATTTTCGGATTTTTTTTATCTTTATTTTTTACCCGACTGACGGACTAAAAAAGTAAAATGAAATATCAAAACGTTGTCTGAATATTTGTTTAGTTGTTGTCACAAGCAGGAATACTATTGAAGCGTATAACATGTCAATATTATTAAAATATCCAATTTGTAAAATCATTGTACATAGTTTGTAAAGCTCATTATGATTTACGATGCCGAACGCGAGTCGAGCGCCAACAGCCGGCTTTGTATTCGGATCGCGTATTGTTTATTGTTTGATCCAACCACTGCACGTCATTGACAATCCGATTATGAATTCTAATATTAAATCTAATAGACACATTACAAATATTAATGGCAATTAGTGTGGATTATGGATGTGGTGACACTGATATTGTAAATAACCTTAATATAACGAATGCTTTAATGGGACGCTCAGGATAATTATAATTAAAATGATAAATGTAGTTTGTTTTTGTTGAATACAATTTATTTATTTTGCTCTGTAATCGGTATGTTCTTACACGGTAAATATGTACAAAACTTGACTTTAATGATAAGAGAAGAGCGGAAGAAATGTATTTGATAGCTCCCGAAGAAGATTATCAAAGACATATATCAGAATAAGATATAATACTTTTGGCCGTATCAAAATGGATTACCTCGTATCAATAAGGCTTTAACAATATATCCTCTAGTTCTTACAACTACACTGGGCCACAGAAAAAACGAGTCAGTAACAAAAACTTCCAAAATACCGTAGCCAGATATATTGTAAACTGTTTGATAGTACTTTAATCGTTGTTATCTGTTCAAAATTGTGTACTTTATTTTGAGTAACAGAAAACAATTTTCGGTTTTTTTTCTTCATAGTTTGTACTGCCACTCGAGCTATTTACAGAGTGATTTGCTGTGAACGAAATTCTTAATACAATATTAAACATGTGTAAGAAATCTATCTCACACTTGTAACCTTTAAAGCATACCTAACTAAAAACGAATTACTGTGACTGCCTGTGCATTGTGTAAAAAATTATATTATATTTAGTGCATTACATTGAAGATACGGATAATGGAATCTAAGATCTAACGAATATGAGTGCAAATAAGTCGTTTTTATACGATAGGATAAAGTGTTATCTTTTGGGAATATAGATTGTGTTACTTGAAATGCTGTTTATCAATATGAAAACCCCAAGATCGTGCTTTCAGTCAGTTTACAAAAATATTGGAATTTTAAATAGAATTGATTTAAACCAAATATAATTCGGATTATACATAATAATGTAATTAGGACTATGAAAGGATATATTAGGTGTCGGTGAATAGAAAGAAAGGTAAATTATTTTGAACTATATTGTCTATAACGATTTATAGATTTATTTTCAGTTTTCAATTTGCAATCACAAATAACTTAACCTTGGATAGATCACCTTTCGAATAATCCTTAGGAATTTACTGGTGCTGTGGACGTGAACTGTGTTACGTAAAGTATTATCGTTTATAGACTTGGATACTAAAGTTTAGACGTGCAAGTAGCAGTATAAAATGATTTAATATTGTACCAAACTTCTGGTTTAGCTCACGTCAAATTTATTTCAAAAATTTAAATCTTGCATAACTTTTTCTTTTAGCTTTTGGCAGTCTGATTCAGTAAATCATTGCATAAAATATCTGAGTATATGTACACGAAGCCTTTTAATAATTCGTTAGTTAATTTCAGTGGACTGTCGAGTTGAGGTTAAAGTTCCTAGATCTATACAATGTACTCGTGCATACTCATCAACCTAGAAAATTAACCTTTTGTATCTATTATTACACAAAAGTAACATATTACTTCAGAGAACAATGGTCAACTTTTTCTAGGCATTAAGTCTCACCTATAAAGTTCTTAATAATTCTCTTTTTTCATTACCAAATAATGAAGCTTTGCGGCGTGTTCGTCTTTGCATACAGAAATCCTAAATACTAATTAATATAGGCTTCTTTGATATTAAAACTGCGACTCTTACAAGTCGAACACGGATCATTGAGCCATTTTAGTTCGTGAAACTAAATTAATTTGCTTTGAAAATGTTGTACGAGTAAATCGTTGTTGGAAACATTGGATTGCACTGAGTTATATGGTTCAGTCGATTGCTTAAATTACTCTTGTGTAATTGATCCAGGTGACAGGCCGTGGCCGAAACCTTAAAACAAGTTGTTTAGAATTTTTAAGTAACTCAGCTACAATAACATCGTATCCTTCAATTGTACTTACAAACTGTAATAGTTAAGAAGGAGTAATTTTGTCATATTAAATGTAGAACAAGGCTCCGGTTTAAAAGAGCTTTTAGTATTAAATGAAACTAAAATAACTCGTGAGCGGTTAACGCGTCTTGTATATTTAAATATTTGGGTTTATTATAGTCATAAAATTACTCGTCGCTCATAATTAGATGTTACGACATGGAATAAAATGTAATTATAATGAAAAGAAACATATTGTAATCGTATATCCAATATATGAATTTAGAAGTTATTTTATTTTATTATTTTTAAATTCATTCGGAATGACATTAATTATTTAATATTAAAATAAAACTGTAATAAATTAATTAGGAGACATTTATTTATTTTTATTTATTTAAATTTTTTTATTCCTTAAAATATTTTGTTTGTTTTGTTGCCAAGACAATAGATTTCTCGAGTAAATTTCACAGACGTCCGAGATGTCAAATGTCATCATGTTGTGTACTTCATGATTATCAGTCAACGTCCATTTGTTACTTTTACAAACTTGGATTGATTTATGTACTTTTCATCAGCCTATCAGTTTCGTTTTTTTTCTTTGTGTTTCTTAGAGTTCATTGCGTATATTTTTAGTCTTTTAAATTAAAGATCCGTATCGATATAAGAGTGAATGAACTTTTTATGGTGCTAAATACGTGACTTAATTAGGTATCGCGACATTCGAATCGATATTGTTACGTTCAATGTCAATATAATGAGACAATTTGCTGCGATAAAACTGAATCGAATCGTTCGACCGTGCGTGGATGCGGCTTGTGGACAATATTTTGTTTTCGTTTTGACGTTTAAAAAAAAACATTTAGCAGACTATATAATATGTGTTACTGAGATTTAAATGATCGTATGTATCGTATGATTTACAGTTATTTTTGTAAAATTATAGCAGCATAAATTATTGTGCTAATAATGTACAAGAGTTGTACTAAATTTCAGGAATATTTTATAATGAAAACTAGTAATCGATTCAGCTTTAAAATGTACTGTGAGACCAACATATCATTTGACTTCATCTAATTGTTGTTACTTCATACGTTTCATGATATTGTTTTCTCCTTTACTTGTCATGTCATTTATTGTTCGAAAGACAGCCGCGATTCTTATTAGCCAACTCATTGCATATTCAGACATAAAGTAACCAATTTCAACAAAAATATATACAAAGATGTTTTTAAATTAGATATTTATTCTTGTTGAAACTGTTATTGTTCATCAATTTAAAGGGAATTTTATTTTTGAATTTTTCAACCAACAATAAATCAGAAACATGATATTGTTCCTAAAAACATCTTAGAACAATAAAACCGGAGAGCCTTCAACTGAGTAAATATAAAATAACGTTTAAAATTTATTTGTTCCTTTGTAAAGCGTTAATATCAAAGTGTAATGGTTATTTCGCTCATGCGTAATCGAAGTGCCGGCGTGACGTAAAGGCGAGCACAAACCAGTCGGTACGTTATGTTTACAACAGTGAAAGTGGTCGAACCGGTGACCGAGGCGACTTTGCCTTTGGTCACAGTGCATACGAAACAGTAAACCAATTAAGCAAGTTTTACTGTTAGCTAGTGCCGTGTGCATAGTAAACGCATGAGCTCATGCGCTATTCAGCTAAAGTTAATTGTTATTGATTTTTTTTTATATTAACCCTGTGCCTTTATGTTCTCGTGTTTTATGCAAAGTACGTATTATCATAAGTCTATAATGGATGCAGAGTATTGAAAATATTATTTTTTAATCTATGAATTTATGAGTTAGGCTTTATCTCCGAGGAATAGAAATTAACGGATTTTCAGGCTCAAATTAAATCCTTCTTTAACTAATTCCTATATATCTATTGATTTGATTTCATATATCATCTTCATAAATAGTTACGACAGCAAACAGAAACATTCTAATCATTGCCATTTTGCGAGTGAAATGTGCCCATCTAAAGTCCGGTTGTGTTCTGAGTGGCCGTCGGTCATTGAACGAACTCCTACGCATACGTGTTATTTGATTTATAATATTTCCTCTTTCAATAAAGGCTTCCCGACCGAAACATTTCGCAACTCAAGTGGTTCTGCTGTTAAAAATATACAACGTTTTTGATGTTTTCTTTTAATGGTACAAACACTTGTAACGAATGTTTATTACGCTGTCAATTTGGAAGGGACATTTTTAAAAAGTTGATTCAGCGGCATCATCATCTAGCAATGAGATCGCTAATTGTATGTAAGTTGTTATATTTTTTTAATTTTTGTATTTAAAACATAAATACAACTAAATAAGTTTTTAGGCTTGCTTGCTAGGACATGGTTCAAATTGTCGAATGGCGGATTTGAAATCACGATTATGTTTTCCATGCCTCGATGTCAAGTAACCTTAACCTATTGGCGCTAAAAATGATTAATTATTGAGTCTACGATGATTACTTCTTTTTATTAATAAAACTGTTATATTAAGAAGACCTTCTTGTAAACATCAAGAACAAAAGTTCGTAAAGCAAACATGGCCGGCCACGTGGCTTGCGCAACAGGAGGTACAAATAAATTTACTCGCTGTAGTGACTTACGAAACCCTCGCGCGTCACAGACCACCTCGGATTAACAAGTGTTGCTAGAAATACAAACAAATTAATTGGGTTTAGGTCAAGAGGCTTATATTTGTAATGGAAATGTACATTTAAATAACAGATTTTATACAAGTTGTAGTAAAGGTTTATGAATCAAATATTTTAGGCATAACTGATAGAATGAAGAGTTAAAGGTCAGTAAATTGAAAAATATTTAATATAAATATCTATGCACATTCGTAAATCAAGGTTATTAAAACAAGTTCATCTCTTTTAACTGATTGTTGGTTTAACAGACGACCTTCGCCCTTCAGCGAGATGTTTATAAAGATCATTATTTTTAAATCGATTTAAGGGATTTAAACAACTAGCAAGCGCATTTGAATATTTCTTATAAAAACACGAACGTACAGATATTGATTTTTTTTATATTGCAAGGAATCTATGGAGAATGCGGTTACCATCGCCACCCATCCCTAATAGTTAAATAAAAGGGATGGGATGGTAAGGACTGAAATACTGCTCATCCTCTTGAAGGCCCTTTAGTTGTCATGCCGCACTACACTGCTCAATAAAATGCATGAATTTAAATACATTCTTCATGGCTGTTTAATTAAAGTACCTTATGTTTGTCTTTGATCGAATTTAATAACATGCTGATATTGCGGTAAACATTTTTGTAATCAACAAGTTTGTTACAGGAAAAATATATATCCAAAATACTTCCATTCACATTTCTTAGAACTATTGGTTTGTATATATTTTAAATGATTCACAGGTTGAGATTCCCACTTCATCTACATCATTTTGAACACATTTCAAGTGCTCGCTGCTTTGTAAATAAACATGTCGATGAATTTTTAGGGCAAAGCAAAATGTAGACCAAAGAAATACAGAAAATTATAGTTAGTATTCTAGTATTCTATATATTAAAGTCTTTGTTACTTAATATCATACTATATATTGCCAATGAAATTCAGTAAAATATTATTAACTCGTACTTATTTCTCAATTCAGGTTAGGATAATAATTGGTCAAAAGAAAAATGTTTTTTTTTGTATAACCATTTTAATAGCTAAAATTCAAGTAAGGTATTAAATATTTTATCAATTTATTATTTTCTAAAATCATTTTAATTTGTTCCAGGTACCGGTACTTTCGGGCGGGTGTGCCTGTGCCGGGACAAGGCGGCGGACGAATATCTCGCGATGAAGATCCTCTCCATGGCTGACGTCATTCGTCTGAAGCAAGTCGATCATGTTATGAACGAGAAAAACATACTCGCCGAAATAAATCATCCCTTTATTGTTAATCTGTGAGTTAAGCTTTGTTACATACATATGTCAGTATTTATATGCACGTATAAGGATACGGTGTTATTTTAGCCGATCACCATGTTTGTTTGTTGTGGCTGCAATATGTTCCATCAAGTGTCGCACGTGTCGCGTCAGTCGTGTGCGCAGGAAGCGCCGGCGCGACGCCAAACATTTCTATTTTGTATATTTGTTATGTCTAACGTCGAACGTGTCGTTTGGAATTATAACTCAAGTATTTATTAATTTATATTAAATATAAAATGATAGATATTGATATTGATTTTTAGTAAAATAAACAGGGTTCCGTAAATAAAGTGAAATATACGAATCTTACTCCTTAAATCATAAACGTATCATTAGAACTTATATTTATAAAGTACCTAAAGTAACAAATATGTCGGTATCCTATTTCATCTCATGCAATAAATACTTTCGTTACCTTT
>JAABKM020000001.1:3367405-3382987 GCA_016277805.2 Papilio aristodemus | reverse complement strand
TATTTATAAAGTACCTAAAGTAACAAATATGTCGGTATCCTATTTCATCTCATGCAATAAATACTTTCGTTACCTTTACTACGTATTCGTTCAAAAATAAAAAAATAATCACATTAGATCTGCGATATTAGTGCCATCTGGTGGCATTTAAAAGTCCTATATAGAGTTAATTTCATTTGGACACCAAAATAGCTATATACCAAGTGTTTGTGATATCTTAAGTTAGTAACCTCAACGCGTGGACAGTGAACGACTGTCAGACTGTCGCGTGTCGCTGACAGCGCTTTGGCAACCGTCAGAGATGAGCTTTGTACCACCGACACGTATTTATTGGTGTATTGACAGCCCTATGTAACAACGTCACATCATAACTGTTGATACGTGAAGATAGCTTTGACAAAAACATAAACAAACTTTAACTGATTAAAATATATATTTGTTGTTACTTTCTTTTCATTTACTTTCAAATGATTTTTGCATTAGTTCTTTACAAGTTTTTTTAAAGTTAAAATAACTTTTAGCTGTTTGTGTTTGAATCGGCTGTGATATCTTCTATATAAGTAATTTGTTATATTGTTGGTATTGTACAGGCGGTGGTGGACCCACGACGACTCCTGTCTCTACATGTTGTTCGAATACGTGTGCGGTGGCGAACTGTTCTCGTACCTGAGGAACGCGGGAAGGTTCAGTAACAGCATTGGTAAGTTTAGTTTTTTTTTTTATTAATTCTACACAATTTAAAGAAAAGGTTGTAATGCTAACGAATGTTTGATTGATTTCAGAAAAGTTGTTACCCTTAAGCATTCCATTGCACAAATTTATGTTTTGAGATACAATTGAAGTGATTTTAAATATTTTAATATTATTAATTATTGTATTAAATATAAATGATAAATTAGCATAAACATGTAAAATACAAGTTCATATTAAATATAAATTCACGATAAATGCACTTTATGATCACAAACGTAAAAAATGAAAACAATAAACTGTTTATTCAGTTCAGTTGTTTCTAAATAACAATCCCGAATTAATTTATTAAATTAAATCTAAAGGATACTTAAAAGACACGCTTTTATATATTTATTACTCCTATATTGTTTTAAAAATCATTTTCTTATTCAATTTATCGTGAATATTAGTTACTTTAAAAACTAATCAAGTACCTCAACCGTATATATAAATCTCTTAATTTTACGTATCGGTATATTTTTAAACATTTCAAATACATAAATCACGTTAGCGTCCAATTTCTCTGCGCGAGGTGATTTATTTTGCGACGCGATAGTTTTCAGGCGGTGCCAAGTTGAGCGCGATTTGTCCAGCGAACACTTTATTCTGGTAACATTGGGCTACATGTATTTGGCTCGGCGCTGTGTTTTCACGTCGAATAATTGTTAAATTTTTAAAACTCATGTCGGAGCTTATCTTTGACTGTAATAAAAATTGAATAATATTATTTTAAACAAAGAAACTACGTTTATTACGATTTATGTGCTAACATGAGATTACTACACTTATATATTTCTGATAGTTATTATTTTTATGGGACTATAAAAACCTGAAACAAGAATAAAAGCAAATAGAATTTTTAGAACACACGTCTTTAAAATAATCGAGTTAGAAAATTCGCAGACATTTCGTACTATCTGTAATGACCTTGAAAGTGATTGGAGTTGATATAGAGATTGTTAAAAGCATAGATTACATAATTTAGAAGTGTCAGTTTATGTACACAAGAATCCCAGTGGACGTAAACACCTTTGTAAGCCATTTGGAAATCGAAGTCATGACATCCAGCACAAACAAATGCGATTCGAAAAAAAAATGCTTACAATATTTATGAAATATACGGTAATATTTTCATAATAGTGAAAATCATAGTAGGTTCGTTAAAAAAATCAAATATGTAGATCAAATTGGCTGTCAAAATTATTATTTAAATTAAATAGACATTGAAAACAATCAGCACTTGTGCCTATTATAATATATTACGCCTCCTGCAATTTTCAATACTAAAGTAGAACTTCATAATTTATCGAGCAACAGAACCTTGTTTTGATATAAACCAAACCATAGTTCGTGATGTCCTTTCGGCTTGTGATTTAGGCGAGGAAACATTATTAATTTTCGCGTAGATCTATTCGAGATGGTATTTCTGGAGAAAGGACATGGAGTGTACAGAAATAGACGGTCAGTGACGCGGCCGGCGGAGACTGGTTGGCTTCCTCTCGCGATGTTAGTGTCTCAAATTGCAAACTCACTTTGGTATATTATATTAACAGAAACGGGGTTAATATTGTAAACTTTAGAGACGGCCGCGCCAGACGACGTGACGCCTACTTCGCGATCTTAAAACTGCACTATTTTTCAGTCGTTACCTACTTCACTCTATTCCATCTGGTTTTTTAATGCGATATCAATTCATGTCGATCATTAAAATGTTTATAGCCTTTTTATTGATATTTTAATACGTATAATACGCATCGTTGCTTATGGATTTATATTATTTAACAGCACACTTAGCGAACAGTGTCTGATGGAATGCAGGTACCGTAGTAGACGACACATAGCAAGACATATACGTAACTGTTGTTTACTAACTATTGCATAACATATAACTGAGCTATGGTCCAGATGAAATAATAATTGTCTTCATTTGTATATTGTTCTTTATGTAGTGTAATTTTTCCTGTAATCATTTAGATTTTGTATGTATTTCTACAATTTGAATTGTATTTTAATATAATTCAGTTACAGTTTAATGATGAATCACTTTTCTACTTGATATCTATCTCAATAAAAGCTATGGTTTTAGTCAACCGATAGAAATGTCTTCCACTTGTAAACGTAATCACTGTTTAGTCATTTCCGGACATTCGTAAACTTTCTGGAATGTTTAGTTTGTGTCTTAGCGTGTTCTATGTATTTAGTTTTTAAATGCGCGCTACATATAGAAAGCTTAAGGCAGTATTATAAAAATACCATTAAGCGTAAATAAAAACAATAATTAGCGATTTCCGCGTGATAATTGCTCGAAGTACGTCATTGTCAATTTATAAACCCAAACGTACGGTACGCATTGACGCAGAAGTTTTCGGCAACGACTTTGAATTGAAACAAAAACATTATTCATCTGAGGTCGCTAGTTTTAAAACGGTTACGTGAATCATGATTTTAATAAGAAATTTATTCAATCTGTTCACAACGAATAGATTAGAATATTCTTTACTTGCATCAAGGAATGTAACAAAACGTAACAATACTTAGTACACTAGTATGATAAATAGTATACTACCGAGCCCCTTTAATTTCATAGGATTATCATTAGGAGTTGATAATATATAGTCAGTCTCCTGGCCTATAATGATTGATTGAAATCGTCTGGAAATAAGCAGGTTGTCCTTATCATCTTACGATGGACATATCCTAGGACCTTCAACTTAACATTCGTTATCCTCAGTTCTGCAATTATTCTCTGTCTGCAAACCAGAGAAAGTATTAAAGAATCAATTATTTTTGACTGACGCATCCAGAGCTAGCAGAAATTACTTATTACCATTTAAAACGGTTCTAGCGCTCTTTGTTTCTTTTGCGTCTTTTTTATGTTTTTTTTTATTTTACTACTAGTAATAATGTTATAGGTAACTCTAGTTAAGTCACATTAAATAATTTGACGTCGCTTACACGTTTCCACGTGTTTATTAATTTAGAGATTGTAAAGTTGTACAGAAAACGTATTTACTAACGGAACTAAAAGTAATAAACATACATCGAGCATGTTGTTACGACAAACAGCCAAATGGAATCGCGCAGATCTTTAAGTGGGTTATGTCTTCCGGTAATCGAAGCTTTAAAGTGTTGAGCTTTTAAACGAATCTTACTTTCATAACTTTTTATGATTATAAACTGTACATCTTATAGTTTATTATAATTTCGTTAGACCGGAATGAGGCTGCTACAAGATACACTAACAAGAAGTACTGGAGTTTGGAATTGGTACCCGATATGGTGATAGGCTCGCCACTTATTACAATATGGAACGAAAAACATACAGCGACATGTGGGTGCACTAATTGTACCTCCGCTTACCTCTTCGATGAATATCGGCGTGAGGTGTGTTAACAAAGAATTCGCAAAGTCATGTCAAAATTATTCTCTTTGCTCCTCATCTAGAAATAAAAGTGAACCTAAATGATAATTTAATATGTTATTAAATAAATAAAAATGATATTTAAAATATATATTAAATTATTATTTATTCTAACACTATTATAAGTAGTTTACAATTTGAAAACGCAGTACAGCAATTTTTAAGTAATTTGATGAAGTTTTACAGAATTGAATTCAAAAATTTTTCTCAATAAACTTGTCATTGGCACGAGACAAGTTTGTTGTTCGTTGCATCAGTATGTTGTCTGATAACACGTGTAAATATAGGTGCCAATGTCAAGATAAGCGAAAGAATAGCGAACTGATTGAGAGTTATTTGCCTTTTTGACTTCTCATCTATGAATTATGATGGATCGTTTGCTAAAATTTTATCTTACTTACGTAAATGAGTACGTATAAGTTTGCTATACTAATATTACAAAGATAAGAGATTTCTTTGTTCTGGATAAATTAAAAAACTATTGTACCAATTTAAAAAAATCAATAAATCAATAAAAATCTTATCTGATCAATTACTTAATTAGCGTATAGTTAATCCTTTCTAATTTAATGGGACGGAAAAACATACGGCGAAATGTGGGTGCACTAGTTGCACTTCTGCCTACCTCTTCGGGGAATACAGGCGTGTAAGTGTAAGTGTTGCGATTGTTAGCAGTCAGTTGCTTACATCTGGAATTGCTCGATTGAGAGGAAGTAGAACAACATTTATAGTGCCTTGAAGCTGACTTGCAGTAACCTACGGTTTCTGATTTCGTAATGTTAATATTGGTGCATACATTGAAAATTAAGTACAAATGTGGACACTTAATCAAAAATTCGTTAGCTTGAACGGTCACCCAAATGTTATAAACATAATTAATTGTATTGGAAAGCATGGATGTCCAAATGTAACCTAACCTTATACTTGAAAATGTAGATGACACTTAATTTCTTCTATGCTGGGTCAAGTTATTAATTATCTGTATAAAATAGTTAGTTAAAAAATTCGTTACTAATTTCTGTGTCTATAATATAGACAGTATTATTTAATACTCCGCAGATAAAATTCAAATTATGAAAGTTCTATGTATCAAAGTCTCCTTATTAAAATATCCATATTTTAATTTGCGTTAATCTTTCTAATGATATATTGATTGATATAGAATCTTTCATATTCAGTGAACGTTGATTTCTCATTGGATATTATGATTTCTATTTTTGTGTATATAAATAAACAAGTATATTTAGGTATTCGAGTGGATCCTAGACATCAAGAAAAATGATGTCATGCGACGCTTCCATAGCGGCCGAGGTTACACCGCCCACCGCCTGTTGAATCATTGACTCCAGCGCCATACACGCGTGAACCTTTAGTTTTAATGCTACTTATTATTTATAGTTTCCTAAGTGACATAAATCAGAAAGATTATTAGAAAACTAATTTAGGACAGTATATAATATTCAAATTATCGGTAATAAATTGTAACATTAGTTTTATAATGTGTTACTCAAAGACACGTTCATTCCATTCTTTTAAATGATTTAATCTACCAATTAGAATAGTAATAGTTCTCCACCATTTTTAAAACTTGGCGTGGCTGTAAAGTTAATTTATATATTTTATCTATTCAAAAATATCACAAAGTGCTTGTAGAAATTTTTATACTTTTATTATACGAGTGGATACATTCGTCACTTTGACATTGAAGGATAAAATTACATTTGAAATTCGAACGAACAATTTAGTACGAGTTTGAATGCTGATTGCTCTCAGCTAGGATAATCGAGTCTTTGGCAAATTTAATTACGTAAGCTCACATCGGAGCTTTCCCGTGACACCGTCGCAGACAAATGCTACTAATAATAAGACGCAATTTGACGCGCGAGCACTCCGTCGCTAGTAATTGACTTTGAATTTATGAACGCAAAAATAAATACGATATCTTGATTTGTACCAATTGATAGAGCGGTGGTTTTTTTTATTCTTAATCCATTTTATACTCATCCCTTTCAGAAATATGATGACAGGCGCCTTTATACACGAAGAGACATCAAAAACATTTCCGCATGAAGCGGGTGGAAAATACACAAATGTGCCAAATATATTTTTGTCAATTTAAATTAGTATGAAAGCTGGTTTGGAATTTTTTTTTGCAGTTTTCGGACGTAACTTTAATAAAAGTATATGACCAACAAACTTTTGCAAAACGAAATTGTCTTATTGACGTTCGCGGAATCAAATTTTTAAAATATTCAGAAGTGCTTAAAAACTGAAGAAATAAGACTGCTTGCAACAGTAAAAATATACTTTTTTTTTACTGTAGTGCTAATATGTAATATATTATTACAGGTAACTTCTACGCAGCGGAGATAGTATCTGCATTAGAATATCTCCACGCCAGGAACATCGTGTACCGAGACCTCAAGCCGGAAAACCTCTTGCTCGCGAAGGACGGACATTTGAAGATCACTGATTTTGGTTTCGCGAAAAAACTGACAGATCGGACATGGACGTTGTGCGGCACACCAGAGTACTTAGCACCGGAGATTATACAGAGCAAGGGGCACAATAAAGCTGTGGACTGGTGGGCATTAGGTTTGTAGAAAGAAAAAAAATATTTTTTATATTTATATAACTAACCTTATTTCCGAATTAACGGGTATGATTACATTCAATATGCAGACACAATAATACACAAACTCTTTATTAGAAACAGTTATGGAACGATGCCTAACTATTTAACTTACGATCATAATTGATTACAGTTTACATAAGAGTACTAAATTTAATGGGATACGTAAAGAGGATAATATACTTCGAATCATGAATATGGCGTCAATACTGACACCACGAAGCAATATCGTTTGCTGTTACTTTCTAAATAAACGTTGTATCGTACACAACTGATATGTAAAAGCTATATGTAGATTTAGATAAAACCGGGCTTGTTAAATTGTCTTTCGTTTCAATTTTCTCGCTACCTAGTTTCAAAGATATTAGCAATATACGTTTCTTTATAGCCATGTTAAATTTTACCATCTTTATATGTAAATTTTCATAGACATGTGAGTAGGGAAAGGAGTTGTAAATAGCTTCTATTTCAAATTTACAATGCAATATTATATTACTGAATACATTTGCAGATGTAAATGTACGCGTGTTATATTTAACTTTTATTATTTTAATCCGCTTTTCAGTTCCGGGAAGTTAATAAAAGTGTCTTTTTTAAGACTTAAAAGTTTCGACCCGTTTGGCAACACTGCGGGTATGGTTGCCAAACTTAATATTGTCGATGATGATGACGACTTTTCAGTTAATTTACGTATCTGTAGTGTTCCTATAATCACCTGTCAGATCTTCGCCTGGTATTTATCCCGTAGGATTTATGTCGGTCTTGCCACTCGGTACGCACGCCACATGCTAGGAACGAGTAAAAGTTGGTTAGAATCTTCCCTAAGGAAAACAAATTTTATCTGAGTTTTATGTTAAACAAGTTTTTACGACTATATTTTAGGTGTAAAGTAGGTTGATTCTCATTTGATGTTTTCATTGTCGATTTATTTGGATGCCCGCATGACGCGAGTCACGCGATTTTCGTTTTTAAATCGAAGGTCGAAATCATTTTTATCGTTTTTTTTATTCTACACCGAGTTTATTTTTTCTCTTCTCGTTTCAATACAACAACTGGTGCAGTGACTTGTTTGTTTGTGTAGTTTTTTGGTGCGATAGCCAGGAATATATTTACTTAGGTCATTGTTTCGTCGAAATACACTTTTTCATTATCAAATCCTTATTTAAATAAAATAAAATATGTCAATGAAATTATGAAAGTTTAAATTAAGTTATTTATTCTATCATACTAGAACAATAATATTATAATTGTTTGCGAAGGGATTCGTGGGGACATTCAAATGTTATGTTTACATTACAATTATTTAATGTTCCGGTGATATACGGTCTCATCTATGGCACAAATTCACTCGAGCGTGCCAAAGTTATTATTGCTCCTAGACATAATTTATGAGCGCAGGGCTTGCGGCGCAGTCCTACGTCTTGCGCCCTGCCATGAGCTACAAGTACATAATTATATCACATAACACCTGCTGCAAGCTTCATAATGCACTGAAAAATAATTATGATTTATATTCTATCATATAATGTACCAATTTTATTGTATTACAACAATAAGTTCTTTATTTTATATAAATTAAAATATAAATTGTAAGTAAAATACTTTTAAAGTACATCAGATATATTCATATTTGAAACTTGTGTATTATTTACTACTTTGTATTTTTTCAACGTAAAAACACAAAGTAAAGTAACGAAAAATTTCCTTTGATTAATATAAAATTGTATGTATCTTTTTCTAGGTGTTCTTATTTATGAAATGTTAGTGGGCTACCCGCCTTTTTACGACGACAACCCATTTGGAATATATGAGAAAATCCTTAACGGTAGAGTTGACTGGCCGCGCCACCTCGACCCCATTGCCAAGGATCTTATTAAGAAGCTGTTAGTGCAAGACAGAACAAAAAGGCTCGGCAATATGAAGGTGAGTGTACACAATGATTAATTCTTTCAAAGTAAATTACGTTTATGTCTATTCGAGAATGAAACAAAAAAACTTTGCCTTTGAAAGCTCACGTATGATTTAGGATTTAAATATGTTTAGTTTATTAATTTCTTTTGCTTTTTAACAAATTATATAAAGGTAAGATGGAATTTATTTTTGAACATTCAAAGTCATGGTGAATCTTAGAATAGTTTTCGTACACATTAGTTACCAATATTATAGGCTTTTTTCATTTACATTATTCTTTCTACAAATAGTTCAATGTATGTCTTTAACGATCAAACTTCGACAAAGTAAACAAACTCATCGACCAGTTCCACTTTTTATCCATCGAGCTTACACGTTTATTTCTGTCACTGTCTTAATTTTTTCTATTTCAAACATCATTAATTTCTTCGTCTACATTTCTTTATCATCCAATGATTTAATTTTTATATTTGCCATCACATGTAAGTTCTTCGCCAACTTCGTCTTATATATTATATGATAATTTAATCATTGTTATTTCTAGAAATCAATTTAATATAAAGACATATAAATTTTAAGTAAATGAATTCTAAATTTAAAAATTGTTATAGTTTTTAAAATGTCTTTTCTCCGATGTCTGGCAGTTTTCCAGTAATTCCATATTTAACTTTTTCGCTCGACGGCTTCCATGTTGGAGAGCATTTTAATTTCATTTGTAACGTGATTAGTCCAACTGTTGTATTAACTTCGCTCGTAGCACGCGATATATACCTTCGAGTTGTCGGAATGAAACAATTAGAGCATTACACGTAAATACCAGTTCACTGGAGCACACAATTCATTGGATATCATTTTAAGGGAAAACATAAAGATTACGTTTTTAGGTTATTATTTATAATCGGAATTTTGTTATTTTTTCTTTACATGGTATTGTTTTTCCATTGTTATTACGTACCTATCTCTGAGGTTATGTCGACAGGATTGATTTTGAAAAAGTAATAAGTTCCTATCACTTTTACATACCACTAATACCACTAATATACTAAGCTGATTAGGTGTCAAATAAAATATGATAGCATTAGAAATCGTAGGATATTTTTTAAATATTACAACACTCATTAACAACACCTAAATTTTTCCTTGTGTTTAATTAATACATATGTATTTGGTAGAACTCGAATCTGTAATCTTGTTTGTTTATGATAAGTACTGGCCACCCACGCCTGAGTCTTGTGGTCAGGTAGAGTAACTTGAGAAGAAATTGAATTATCTTGACATTATACCTTAATCAAGGCTAAAAACGATTTATCTTTTTGTATTCTTTAAGAAATCTTGAACTATTTATCACAAGGACATAATATTACTATATTTTAATCAGACAAATTTAGTGATCTATAAATGATAATTTTGAATGTTTTAATATTTCAAAAGAAAATTTTAAGCCAAAAATTATTAAACACTATTTGCTCGAGAGACGGCATATAAACAGTTAAGTTGTAAAAGTTTCTCTCGTTAAGAATTTAGTGTCACTCGTAAGAGTGCGCGACATGTCCGCGACGCGACATTTCTGGGTAATATGGCACGGAGAGATTTCCACAGGGGAATGTTTGCGCCTAACGATCGCAGTTTCTAGCTATTGGGTTTTCACCGAGCTTTTTGTTGCGAAGGCGACGTCGCACATGTTTAGAAAGCCATCGGTCTGGTGGACGAAGGTGACATCAAACGTTGCCGTCCTCAACGTCTGTCTATAATGACAAAAAATTCCAGCATATGTAGTTTAGGGACATTAGATTTAAACAATTTTTAAACTCAGGAGTAATAACTTATCAATCAAGAAGATAGTTTTAGACTGGAGTTTATTAAAGTAGTAACAAATATGCAAACCCTACACATTAGCCAATACTAAACGACTTGGAAATCGGGTCTCCAGCGAGACAACTCTCACGTAATGTCCGATTTATGTTCGCCTAATGATTCTAAATGCGCCTCTGCTCTTTGTATAATAATAATAATAATAATTTGCCTCTTTGATGTTTATTCTGGTAACGGCTCACATAAAATTGTTAGTTTAATGTTTGTTTCACTTATGAAATAATAATTTGTGTTCGTGTTACAACTGTATGTACAGTTTGAAAATATAATTTAAGATAATAGATATTTTCAAAAATTCGATAGATTCCATTCGATGAAGTAATTCATAACAAAATCATGGTGGCAATATTTCGTTTTTTTTTTTGTTTTCAAAGCCGAACTTATAACGATAGTTATATTTCTTCAGCCACGTTAATGTTATATTTTAGAAACGACCAATAGTTACATCAGCGCACGAATGTAATAATAATTCAGTCCAAACGAGCTCAGCCCTTGCGCTATTAAACGAACGATGGCGGTAAAGCGAAGTAACTACCAATCAATCAACCCAAAGGAATTGCGTAAAATGCGAGCTTGCGCAATCGACGGATTCGGAAATGTAACGCTCAACTTTGAACGTTACAATTTACGACGCGCAGCCGCTAACTAACGTCGAGAATGCCAACAATAACAGACTCCGCGCCCCAACTAATCACTATTAACTGCACCTTTTTGTTAACATTTACGTCCAATATTTAAATAATAAGAAACTCAAATATAATTTGAAGAGTGCGGCACTCTGGACAGGCTAAATTACTAAATTACTAAATTTGTAACCTACTCATAAATGTCGAGGGATGAGAGACATCTCTAATTCTAGTAATGTCCTTACTTCTATCATATTTCAATATCGTATTTTAACCTCGTATCGATATCGTATTTTTGTTCTATTTGAGACAGGTTTATCTTTTAAGTGACGTGTAATATTAATATTTTAACGTATATTTACACATATTCGAGAAAGTCGCTTATTATGAAACAGTAATGAGAATAATCTATATAATTTTTATTTGTCAGACTGTTGAGATGTACGATAAAACAAAGAATTTGTTATTAGAAATAGTTTAATTTTAAAAGTTTACAGTCGAAGTGTTCGCTATTACCAGACAATGTAAAACAAACAACTCTTTTTGTTTTCGTTACAGTGCGGATCAGAAGATGTTAAAAGGCACAGGTGGTTCAAACATTTGGACTGGGCGGATGTCTTTATGAAGAAATTGCAGGTAACTTAAAACTTATTTTTTATTTTATCTATTTATCTAATTCTATATAAGTTAAGATAAAATACAATTAAAGTCATAAAAAAGCAGTTTATTAAAAACATTAAAAAAAAACCCGAGGACAGGCGTTAAAAACTATGGACTCGTATCCTACATCTTAAGTAGTATAAAAGGTAGTACGTGACTTTCATCTTTGATGCGTATAGTTTTGATTGAGCTTGCGTAAGAGGTGAAGGTGTAGAATGTGAAAGGACGTGAAAAAATAAAAAAAAACATCGATCAAACACGAACATTACATAAGAAATATAAACTGATGTTAATTATGTTAGTCAGTGCTGGATCACCTACAATTAAAAGTTTATATAATTATTATCTCCAATCTATTTGCCAGTAGTAAAGTTTTCAACAAGACTTTATTCTAGTCGAGTTGAAGTTCTAAGGAAAATGTAACTAGAAAATATTTAATTCGTTTATTTTTATCTAATATTAAAGTTGACTCAAAAATGGTGACATAGCGTGAGTCACGTCATTGTTTTCAATGAAAAATAATTTAGTAAAACCTCTTTTCATTGAATTTATAAGCATACATTTTAGCAAATAAAATGTTTATTCCTTATTACTAATTGACCCTATTTTAAATGAATTTATAAAACGTTTACAAATTATATTATCTGGTAGTATATATGCTATTATTTATGTAGAGTATAAAATGCAGTGTTGTTGCACAAAACTATGCCAATATACTATCGATTTTTATCTAGCATGGTAGCTATTTCTGTAATTACGATACGTTGCAAATTACACTATACAAGTATAGGTGACGTCATCGGACTCTAGATGAAGTCATTGTGCACGAGTAGTCATGTTAAAATATGTATTAAAATTATTGCTATTTTTATTTCAGCCGCCCATAATGCCGACGGTTTCGTACGAAGGTGACACTTCCAACTTCGACGAATACCCCGAAACTGATTGGAAAGCCGCGCGCGCTCTCGACCCGGACGAGCTCAAGCTCTTTTCTAACTTTTGATGTATTTTAAAAGATAATTTAGATTTCGAATATTTTGTTTTAGTCTGTACACAACTACAGATATTGAAAGCCGTTTGACCGTTAGTGGTACTGGTGATGTCTTATTTTGTAAACGATTTTGTTACTAATTGTTTCACAGCTACCTATTAAATTATAAACTATTTACAGTTTATTCATAATTCGTATCAAACGTAAGCTATGTTCCTTTTTGCATTAGATGTATGTTGTGCAGAAAGATATACATTTTAGTGGTGTTTTAGAATTTTGTGACACATATGTTGCTAATTTGTGTATGCACAGTTTTAAAACTAGTTTCATTTTTCATAAATTGTACTGCAGCGTAGGTTGGCTTTATCGTCTTGTTGTTTTATCAACTATACAATTTGTTGTTGCATTTAAAACCATACACGAAAAGATCAAAGTCTGTTTTCGTAAAGGCAAGTCACTTGTAATTATAATATGAGACATAAAACACGCGTGCTGTCTAAGTACGTAAGTCAAAGAAGAAATTTTAGATTTATTTGAGTTTCTAGCGCAATTTTTATTTACAAATATGATTTGTTTATCGTCTGTAATAAAGTTCAAGTTTGTAGAATATTTATGTCATATTTAAAAGCAACTTGCATGTTAAAAAGTTGATCACTAATATAAAATTTCATATAACTGCAAATAGATAATGACTATAACAATTCCATGGCTTTTTAGTAAATTTGTAAGTGTTTATAATAGTTTTATGTTTACTTGGATTCTTATCCGATGTTTGTGATTTTAAGAGTAGTATTACTTAAGTAGATGTAAATGTGTAGTTTATAAGTATTTATTTGCTATTGTGGCTTATGGCGTTAATTTCACGGAGTTTATTGTCCACTCGTCAATACGAAAATCTGTAAAACATTTCGAGAAATTAAACTTCAAGGCAAAATCAAAATGTTAAAATAGCTTTGAGACTCACTGTATCAATGTTAACCAAATTATCTATTCAGGAGATTGAATCACGCAACATTTGAATTATGTACCAGTCAATATTTATGATTATTAAATTGTAATTTACGTCTCGCCATTTTTTGTTCTCTGTGATCCTTTTAGTCACGATAGCCCTGCGATAATCGTTTACAACTCGATGTAACGATCCTCAGTACCGAATCGAGTTATATTAAAGCATACGAAATATAAAATAAAATAATAACAGGGTTTATAACGTAATATAGATTAAATCGATGTAAATATTCATGAAATAAATGTATTGTTTGAAAAATATAAGGCTGTTTATTTTACTACATAAATTGATTTGTGTTAAAGAAGTAATGAAAATGGAATGTTTATTGTTACACATTGAATATGTTGAAATTTTCGCGTTGCTCTGACGTCAGAGAGGTAAACAAAAAATATTTTATTGCAGATTGCAGCCGAAGCTTCGGCCTGTAGAGAGTTTGGAACGAAACATTTTGATTAATGTGTGTAATGTAAAGTTTAGATTTTAAAGATCGTGTAAATGCAGTTAGGAAAATGCCGACAGGTTGAAATTGATAAGTTTAGTTTAATTTAGAGGCAGCGAGGTGCACCTGTTAGACGTTTTACACACGGCGCAGTTTATTTTGCTTGCGTCCGAGCAGACAGCGCGCCGCCGCTTGTTTCGCGTTTGTTATATTTGTGCTAAACCAGATGCTGCATCTGTGCTAGTGAGTTGACTCACCCAGTTCATAGTTTGTGCATTAAAACCTATACATAAAACGTGAAAACAGACAAGATAATCTATTATTATTTATATTTGGGTCTTTATAATCAACGGGGAAACTAACGATTTCTACTTCACGCGCATAAAGTTTGCCGATGACTAACTTAGTACCCTTAAGTACAAAGTACTTTGTAGTAAGACTGATTTGACGATAATACTGACTAGATGTTTCAGATGAGATTTGCGGTTCCGTTATGTCTCTCAATTTGTCATCGAGTCTCACACCAACAGGAGAACGTGTGAGAATAACTTATCGGTAATCATTCTGAGCGCGGATAACATGTTCACACATGGAGTAGATAGATTTGAATTAATCTTTCTGCTTTTGAAAAAAAAACATATTTCACGCTTGTATTCCCCGAAGGGGTAGGCAGAGGTGGAGGGGTAACCAGAGTACCCACATTTCACCATATGTTTTTCCGTCCCATAATGTGATAGGGGGCGGGCCTATCGCCATATCGGGCACAAATTCCAAACTCCGGGCTGATATCAAGTTGAAAAAACCCAATATAATTTTTTCCGAACCCGGGAATTGAACCCAGGACCCCAGGGTTGCAGCCGTACCGTATACGTAATACGTGATACCACTGAGTCACCGAGGCAGTTTTTTTTCTGCTTTTGACAGAAATTTTAGGTGTAGTCCCAAAGAGGATCGTCCCGTATGTTGTAGTGGCAAAATTTCTTTCTTTGCAATTAAAAGGAATTAAAAAGAAAAAGAATTATAGTACGGAATATGTTAAGAGAATGTTTTAATTCGCCTAAATTTATTTTTATTCAAACTTTCGATTTTGATATAAGTTTGATAATAGATATACAATATGTTGCTAAGTTATTTTTGAAAGGCGCATTGAAAGTTTGCTGAAATATAATCAACACTTAATGTGCGACGTATTAAGGCGGTAACATACACCACAAACGCATCCTCTGTTTTAACTAGTTTATGATTAGAAATCTTTCTAAATTGTTCTGAATTGTTGCGTTGCGTTATAC
>JAABKM020000001.1:3274804-3287395 GCA_016277805.2 Papilio aristodemus | reverse complement strand
CATTGACGTTTTGGTGCCTAATCAATAACCCAACGACAGAAATAGTTCGATCATAATATTATCGTTGGTACGAAGACGCTTGCATTGAGCTTTTACGAGTTTGTTCGTATTTAATAAATATGTCGGTCTTTTCCTTCCCCAAATTTTACGATCCAACAATAAAACATGTCTCGACATCCAAATTTATATGCGTACATAAAGTTTTATATCTGCTCGACTTGCACCGATCGGAGGTTTCCTAATTGTTACCGGTCATGGACGAGTAAAGCAGGGCACGGTGGTTTCGTGCGGGCCTAGAATAGACGCCAAGACATTCGCGCCATCGATTTAGTCAGCGAACGATTGTTCTCATAACATCCATAAGGTGGTATTGTCTTAATTTTTTTAGATTGTTATATTAAATTATGTGAAAAAAGGACTTACTTTGATTACTTTGTTTTCGATGAACGCAATTGTGTTCCTTTATAAACCTTTGGGACAATTCATTGGTATTCGCCGTTTCGTATTTATTCTAAGGTTAAAGAATTAAAAGTATAGTACCTAACTGATAAAATATCGTGGCTATTTTTTTAAATCTATTGGAGATAAATAAAGCACAATCTGCAGTCCAGAATTCATAAGGGCTAACCAAATAACTATAAAAAAGCAGACCCAAAAAATCGTAATATTTAAGTATCACATAATCTTTCTTAAATTAGTTATTACATTAAATTAACAATAAATTATGACGGCCCATGTACCGAGCGATACAATGCTCAGTCATTAAAATATCGTAATAATTAAATCAGTACAACTGTAATTCTTTTACACGTGAAATTTAATTTTGCTAATAGCGTTCGCCTAATTGTGTATGCGGCAATTATCAGGCGGACGTGTTCGGACGATTGTTATAGGTCGTAGGAAGAGGCAGAGACCGGAATTAGTGAGCAGTCTCAGGTGCCCCCGCCGTCCAAATGAAATCCGCATCCTTTGTTGTATGTACATACGAGTATGATAACCTTGTTAGCCATTATGTAATATAAATAATTGTAATTATTTTACTTTCTCTTTTATTACTTTATAATAATTTTGTAAAATATGTCATTGACCGATGTTGAAATTCATCAGTTTATAATCGAACTAGGTATATTATAAATTTTCGGCAATTTATTAAACGAATGTAACGTAAAAAAATATTTTTATTTTTACTATAAAAGTTACACAACGACCCGTGTACACGCGTTCTATATTTTCAGTATGCTAAAATTTTGGAAATGTATAAGTTTTTAGAAATATCTTCGAACATTAATTATTGTTCTTAAAGATATTACATACTTCTAGACACATAATTATCGTGCTGAAAGTGTAGTCGTATAAAAGTCCCGGATTGGCGATATCGTGACATCACATTTTTTTCGACTATTAAAAAAGAAATTGAGCTTCTTTTTTGAATTTTTAATTTTCATGGATCGTATAACCTTCAGATGCTGAATAAGGTAAACATAATATTATGACAATAATGTATAATTAATATGCCTAATAACTCTAATAAACTCCGTAACTTTGTATGTGTTACGATAATATTAATTGCTGCAGGTTATATTCAGGACAAATTCATTGAATGGAACATGGAGCTAAGCTGTGGTTGCATTCTACGTAGCTGTAGCATTGTCGTAGCAATCTTGTAGCACTTAGAGACTATTAGACGAGGCGTCTAATAAATTCCGTATCTAAGATAATGCAGTTCCATTACGTAATATGTTCTTTCTTTAAAGATAAATTACATTTATCAAATTTAAATCATAATGAAATAATATAATTAAGCGAACATAATATGAAATTTTACTTTCTAAAATTCGTAAGCTTTCGTGTTTATAATACATAACTAAGATAAACAATTATTATAACCCAGCAATATTTTAAGGCTATTTATAATATTTAGACCAATTTTTTTTACTGCTAGTTAAAATTTTACACAATTCGTATTTACATGAAAATAATAATAGCTCCCACTGGTTTTCAACCAAGAAATCTTTTATTAATGTAATGTAATCACAAATATATAATATACCTAGAAACCAATTTTGATAACCGATGCACAATAATTGTATGTTATTTTCAACAGCGAGGGTTGTAAGTTAATTCGACGTATTCCACTTTTCCACGAGCCACTGGCGGATGGCGCCAGACATTGAGTCATATACGGTCTAGAACTGTAGACAATTTAACTTTTCGCCATTACTATACCTTAATGATAAGTTGTCCAATTCAACAAGAAAGCGCTATTTTATTGGGGAATCAAAGCCAGTTACCATAACAACGGTCCATGAATTGTTAAGTCGTACATCGGACTATAGTCATTCCGTTGTGACTGTTATTGCCAGTCGTGAAGATTTTTATATTTAAAGGTACTAAAATGAGAGCGTGTAAAGGAAGGAAAAATCGTTTTTATTCCCCTATTTCTTATCTGAACGCTTCGCGAAGATTTTTCGTAGATGTCATTTAGTGCTAATGCCTGTTGTGGGACGCGTCGCCTACGAATTGCGACATTTTCTCTTGCTGTTAGACTCCCGAACCAACCTTAAATCCTGCGTTCAAAATGAGCCAATGCATCTTAAGTAAGACAATGTTACTTTAAATTGTCAAGTCAAAGACTTGAAAATAAACCGATATTTTATTTTAACTTAAGTTGTCTGATAATTCATTTCTGACTAATAACTTTTGTAATATCTACATATGGTTTTAAATCCACTCATCAAATCTTAATTGTATTTAAAAAAAGAAACTATAAAAATAATTATACATTTAACAATAAAACACTGTAGAGAAACATTGAATCAATATTGGCATAGACGATGTAGTTAGGTCGCAACGAATAACTTTCGAGTGGATCTCGCTCTAATAATGATCTCATTTGTCGGTCTGCAAACGACTTAGTATCCAAGGAGCTCTTTCACGCCTTCATTAAAGAGAGTCTGAGCGTCAAGAATTTGTGCACTTCTCGGGAGAAGTACACAAATTCAATGTGGGTAGTGCCAAGTCAACGTATGTCCTTAATTGAATACTCACTCTCAGTCTCAGATACTTAATCGTAAGACAACAAACATATACATATGTTTTAGAATTATTGCTTTTGATGTTGTAGGCTTTTAATAATTTTAAATTTATGATAAATTAAATTTTCACTCCTTTCATTTTATGTTACAAAAATTGAAGTTAATTGCTTTACACTTAAAACTAATAAAAAAATTAAAATATTTTCCATTCATAAAAATAAAGTATAGATGTTTGACTTGACTGGGAATCGCGATGAAATCCAGGCCTGTTATAATCAGAATTAAATTAAGTCGCATTACATCTAAGATGTATGTGTTTAATAGAACATTTATTTAATAAAATATAAAAAGTGTTAGCCGATGAAGTTTAACTGACAAGTGAAATAATTCCGTACAAGCGGTCTGTCAAAGCTTTAAAATAAATTTATAGTCAGCCACAAAGTGAGTGCACTGAGTTTTATGATCGGCAGTTTGTATCCGTGCATACGAGCTTTATTTAGTTCTATAGGCATTTAATGGGTCGTCCGTATCAGAAACATCGTCAATAAATGTTGCACTGTAACTAGGTAGACGAGTTTATCGTATTACTCCTCACGCCTCGTTAGGATATTCTGTTATTTTTATGATGGCGGTACACACTGTTTCTTTTTATTGTCTGGAGGAGATTTTATTAAAATGGAGGGTGGAAGTTTTACTTCGTTTCGGTATCAAGTTTTGGACCGAGCGGGGAAAACAGGTGAATATTTTTAAGTTAGCTCAATTGAAACTTTATATATTTGGAGCTAAGTAACAATAGGCGCTACAAGGATATTTTTAGCTGATCTCAATACAGTAGAATCATATGTAACATAATTCGTTTGAGCTAATTTTCATTTTTTATAAAGCCTTTTAGATGTTTATGCAATAAAAAAAATCTCAATAAACTAAAAATACAGACAAGAACGTTTACATAGTACATATTTGTTTTTAGTCCGTAGCGAAACCGTTACGAGCTCGATTTGATGTTGTAGTTGGTTTTTCCACGTAGCATATTTATGTAGTATACACACACATGCACTCGTGACCGCTGTCGCCATGGCGGGGCCTTTGCCATGGACAGTGCACGCTACTGCGGAACCGATTCTAAGAACTTTGTGTGTCGATGAACTGTATGCACTGCTTGCGAAAAAACATCGATAAGTGTTAATAAATTACTCGCGGGGATTTTCCTTGTTTAGGGTAAGTTAATTATTGAGTGCTGCTTTTACATGATAAAGTTTCATTACTTATATAGCGGAAAAAATAAGGAAAAGTTTTGATTTGATAATTTATTTGTAATTAGAAATACTTAAAGTTTAATGGTTCTTTTAGAAAGCTTTTATGGGTAGGCTATACTTTCATCTATCTAGACATGTAACGAATCTCATAATTCATTTGTTAATTATCCAACTTGAAAAGAACCGACCACATTTCTCAGAACTTTCTTTAGGATAAGTTTAACAGCCCCTTTTTTAATTATTAGAACTATAATAACAGTGTCCACTTATTTATTGGTATAAAAAATTTTCAGTACATCTATCGAATGAACTGGCATTTGGATAAGACTATTATTCAATATCGAACTAAAGATTGAATGAGGGTCAGATTAATAATGAGAAAGGTGTAACAAACATTAAAATATATTTTATATCTAGTGATACAAATTTATAACAAACAGCATCATTATTATCTTAAGCTAGTGCAGTTCAGTTATTTAAAATTCTTGTCATGTGGAATTTTATTGCGAGAATTCGAATCATTTATAATTTATTACGTGCTCGATACCGAAATCAAATAATCGTAAACAATGATAAAGTACGTAGGTGAACAACATCGGAAAGTAATACGGTCCCCGCGCAAGAAAAGCTGAGGAGCATTACGCAAAGACAAATGTCTGTGAGACAGCATTACCATAATCCGAGAGTGGCGGGAAACAAAGGAAGTGACGTGACACAGCGCGCGGCGGCGACCGGCTTCCGGCCGTTGCAACTAAGAGCGGCATAACTCGGAAATTGATGCGGTCCATCACAGAGCAAATTTGATTACCTCGCTAACAATCAGGATCTTTCTTGTTTTTGTTTTTTGTTATTTTAATTCTTTGTGATAACACGATACCCAGTTGTTTTCAGTTTTAAAAGGGTCTGTCGTACTTGTTTCTTGTTGTACAAGACTATAAGTTTTTTGTATGTAAATTTCAATGTACCCTTATATTGCATTCTGTATCGATGTTGATGAGTAGCAATATTACTCTGACCACGTTTCCTAGAACGTATCAATGATGGAATTGATAATTCAAACGAGAACGGATTAAATCTATATTCGAACAAGCTATAAATTTAACAGGAGAGAATTTTGAATGTTTACAAAGTTTACATTCTGATATATTCTTACGTTACAATGTTTTCGGAGACGAAAGAGATAGCTTGCAATATTTTATGAAACCCAATAATATTTTTTATGGGAATTAACGATGCTTTATTTTTTTTTATTTTAAAAAGTTCGAACTTAAATGTCAGCGTCAGAACAAGTCAATAAATTTATTGAAGAATACTTTAAATAGTTTTAAATTTAAAAAAAAAAACACAATTGACGATATAAATCCTTTGATGAAAGAAGTCTAAAATCTCACAATATATGTAAAAGTAATTGAAATTGTACCTCTAAATTAAAGGTGACTTATGTTCGTCACGGGCCACGACATTAGCTCACACAAACACACACGTAGACACACATTCGCGACAGTACCGGACATGTATCGTGTGTGCATGTGCGGTGAATCCTGCGAATGCATCAATCTTGATCAGGAATCGCTGGGGACCGTCGGCCGGCCCGTGTAGCATTGCTACGTTGCTACGTCGCTTCGTGATCGGAAGCTTACTGCGAATGGAATTCCGATGCTAATACTAAAATAATTTATTGAAATATATGATATAATAAATGCGTTTAGTTTATCACAAGCTAAAATTTATGATACGATAATTTGTATAGTAAGGCATTGGTTTTTAACTGTAGATACGAATACGTTTGCAATTTCTATAATATGTTTCTCTAATGCAAAAGATCGTTTTTTTTATTGCATTTATTAATGACGTTAAAATGACACTTTCCACAAAATAAACTAAGTTTTTAAGTGCCTAGTATATGATAATAATACATACAATAAAATGTATTATATAAATGGTGTTTCTTTAATTGTAATATAACTTAGATAAAGCCATTATATGAATAATTAAAATAAAAATCAGTTAAAGTTTTTATAAGCGAGAATAAATGTTATTCAAAATTATGAATAACAATGGTATTCAGCGACAAATTCATTTAATTAAGTTCGCTTAATCTATTCAAAAGCAGCCACATTCAACAAGTAGCGGACGGATTCAAAATCCTCAATACTTTTATGTGGGATGGCGTACAAAGTAATGAAGTGGGGGTGGGTCTGGGAAAAGAGGATTACTTTTTGCATCGGGCGTCAAAGAGTGGCGATCTACTTGAAGATTTTTCTTTCCGCCGATGGTCTCTGAATACTGTACCACAATGCCCGGGGTTCAAAAGAGCTTGATGAATTTCCAGCTCTTTGTTTCCGCTCGCTCTGCCTCGACAAGGCATTGCTTTTTAATTTAGACCATTTCGCCTCCTCTTTTTATTCTGGTAATAAATCTGGATATCCAGTGGCTTTAATGTTGATTCATTTGCATGTTTTCATATTGTAAAACCATTATGTTGTGTTAAAAGACAGACATTAAAAAGCCATCACGGCGACAATCACTTGTTTATGTCGGAGAGACGCAGTTAAAGTTCTCGAGCAAATGAAATAGATACATTCGGGTAAATTTATTGTGTAGTTTGAATGTCGAATTTCGAATACGAGAAAGAAAAAGTAGGTGGCATTCAAATGAACTTTCACGGAGCTGTTTCGGCGAGTCCATCAATCTTGATCACCGAGCACATGGGACGCTGCGCGATCAAAGCGGAGGTACTTGTTACATCGTCCCTGTAGACTGACAGCCTGTTTGCCGGACTGCTTTTCTGACGCTACATAAATACAAATTTTTTGCGTGTTTTGACATTGTTACTTTTTAAAGGAAAGTAATTTCAAATGGAACTTAATTATAAATTAATATTTCATTATTAAATAGTAAATATTTTGGTATAATAAAGTGTAAAACGTACCTCACACCTGAATTTCACGCAATTCGAAGAATCGAACTTTAAAAACTGTTTGTTATTTCTAATGATAACTTTAATTGTTACGATGAATACTTTAATAGCCTAAGTCTGTTAATTACATTTTAATTATTTAACTATAAGGGATTTAAAATCATAAACGTTAAATTTAAAATACATACATACACCTGTAAAGTCAAATTTGCAACTTAGTTCTATTATAGTGACACTAAAGTATATTTGTTTCAGAACATTTCCTTATAAATTCTTTCACAAATAAAGTCTAAATGGCTTTAAACGTGCTATAAAAACGACAAAGCGATGCATTCCGCGATCTTTTTTCGTTTCCATAAAATTTGTATACCTAATTGATATGTAAATTGGAAATGAGATCTCTTACTATTTCATTATGTTAAGTGGAAAATGTTCGAAAAACTATTCAATGTTAAACTGCAAATTTTTTAAAAGAGCGTTGTTACAGAATTTTATTAAGAAAATGGCTAAGCAAATTTTTATAAACTCCTCGTTAGTAAACAACACAATTCTAAGAGAGCGAATGCTTTCTAGATATGTTTACAAAATAAAGTTATTGAATATTATTTTTAACGATGCATTTGGACTTACGTAAAACAAACAACATTCATGTTTTTCAAACCGATATTTCATTGGAATTATACGAAAATATTTATTGAATGTCTTCAGAGATTTTCGACAGTTGAAAACATGGAATGGAATATAACAATGGAAAATACGTCCTTGTAATTTGAATGTCTTTATATAATTGAAACTTAATTTAAGTTAAATTAACCTAACTGCAATAGTAAAGATTAAAATAAACATTTTGGTGACTAAATTTTTAAAACCCAATTTTTAATCTCTGGTCACTCCATTAAAGTTATTCTTTAATTAGTTATTTTAAAAAGTAATAATTGTTTATTACTACACGGCACAGTATAGCAGTTTTAATATAATAACGTTCTATTAAAATCGTTCGATACTAAAATAAATTAAATAGTCGTATACCTGGAAGCCACATATCTATTGAAAGGATCTCTTTAAATAGAATTGCTTGGAAATAACGTAATTCCCGGGTGAGGGAAGTGGAATAATAAGTTTTTCGAGTAACAAAGCAAATAAAAGCGTTAATGCGGCTGCATCGAGATTTTCCAACTGGGAAAAATTGCGCTTTTATGTAAGGTCGCTGTAAAGAAGGTTTTAATGAAAATTTCTGAGCTATCCGATATTGGTAAAAGTTTTGCTTCCTGTTTTCGAAATGGTTAATTTAGATACGAAATATTTGTATTTCTCTGAACAAAAAACAGTATACAGATAAAATATCAATTGTAATGTTGAGTGAAAGAGGAGTACTAGCATCATTAAGTTTTTAAAAGCCCTTAATGTTGATAATGGCGTATTTTTTCATCAAAACAGCACTGTGAGGGAACAACTAGATCGCTGGGTTCAATGACTTCATGGAACTGGAACTTCTGCCTAACTGGAAGATGACCATTAAGAGGAGTTTAGTGAGTATGAGTTGATTTAATTCCATCTATTAATATAGAAGAAGTAAGTTATTTTGTATTTATTTATTTATGTTGCTAAAGTTCTTAGTTAAGTCAAAAGGGAATATCGACCTAAAAAGAAAAGAAAAGTAAGTCATAAGACACTATAATGTAATTATAATATAATTCCCTAACAATGTGTTTTTGGAAGCTTTTTTCTGTTTACATTAATCTTTGTGTGCTAACAATGTAGCTTTTACATAAAAATAGTGTAATTTACTGGAGGTCACAAAATGTCAACTAACGTGCTTTATCGTATACCTTCTACAAATAAACGGGACTGCTATGATTTAAATCTAAATCTTCTGAACTGAACGTAAGTCGATGTCCACTCGGCTTTCCCATTGCTTTGTACAGTTTATTCAGAATAATATTATGACATTAATGTAACCTTATTAATATATAGAAGAAAATAGTTTGATTAATTTCAAGGATTTTTTAAATTTATGATAAATATAATACTTGAAATATTTTTTTTATATCTTTGTCGTACGTGAATAATGTGTAAGTGTATAATATTTTATATCAGAACAGTTCTACAAAGTTCGTAGCAGTAAGCAAGATATAGGCAATGTTGCAGTTCAATATGAAAGTTAGAGATAATGCGGCGTGACAGTGACAAGGGTTGAAAGCAGCTCGTTCAACCAGAAAAATACTATCCAGTGCATTCCGTTTTATCACTTATCATAATATTAAGCAGGGTTCTCAACACTGACAATCTTTTTGATATAATTTTTTTCGAGTTATTATATTCACGTTTACATTACTATATTGTAAAGTACGCACAAAAATATTGTTGATAACAATTTGAATCCCTTCGCCTTTTATACGTTTGTTAATAAGTTGTAATTTATTCCTTTTTAATTTTATTTACTGCATTTCCATAGATAAATAAGTTAGACTATTTACGCTATAATTCTATAACTCTACTAAGTATTAAGTAAACGTACAAGAAAGAAACAAATAATGCAATGCTCTCAGAAGCGGTGTAGTTCAAACGGCAGACATTGTTAACTAAACTTTCCCACCTTTACAGGCGAAGCGTTAGACATTACACAGTGCAGTGCTCGCGAAGAATGCCTTTTTATATAATAAGTTCCCAACCAACTTGCTTTGCCGCCTCCACAGTGACAGATACTAAAAGTTTTTCTTATATAGAATAATACTATTGTGATGTTAAGAGAATTCTTAACAGCATTTTTAGATTAAATAAATTGTTATAGATTTATTCTTAGCAGTTCAAACCATTATTGAAATTTATTTATTACTCCTAAAATTATATATGTTAAAGGTTATTAATTTGTTTTCCGAAGTATATACATATAATCTCGGAACTTAATTAGACGTATGCTGTTAAGAAAGTGGTCTATGTTGCGATAAAGCGAAGCCTTTTGTCCCTCTAATTAAATAAACAACGGCATTTATATTGTGTTCAGTTAATTTTTTGAGATAATTCTTCTGTATCGGTTTACTTCTAGTTCTTCAGCGGTCGAAAATAAATTGACGTGCGTAAAGATCGATTACAGAGATATTCACCTGAATCGAGTGATGTCAAACAAGGTTCAAGGAGGTTTTCTTGCATATTGTCCGTTGTTAGCCAGACTGCGGGCACCCTCGTCAAAGTCACGCCTCATTGACCCTTCCCGGCTATCGATTGGGAAGCAATTTATTTTATATGAATCTTCGATCTTCGCATGATGCTGTCAAGAACTAAGCTTATTGATGTTATTATTTAACTTATAGCGCTTTATTAAAACCTAGCTGTTCTTCGGCAACCATCATAATCTATTGAATGTCTAAATTAAATTAGCCATCCTAGAGCGCTATTAAGAGTTGAAAACACTAATAAACAATTCACCACCTAATTCCCAATATTCGACAAGTATCAATATTGAAGGATATTTAATTTCTTAAAGAATATTTATACCACACCGTGGCTAGAGATAGAATATAATTTTAAATTATGTTTTCCTTGAAAACTTTTATGCAAGAGAATATCTGAACGTAAAATTCTATTGTGAGTCCAATAAGAACAGTGCAGTTTGTCTGTCGCAACTTATATCCGAACAACAGGCCATCAAACTCTTCCTCGCACTACAGCTTCGAACCATTCCGTTATATGATGTATCGTCGAAACTGTTAAGTGGCATGCAAAATGTATATTATACTTTGTACTTCCTTATGCCGTTATGGCAAAGTTCCAAGTAAAACAATCTTCCGTGGGGCGACGATAACGACAGACTATGGTTTTATTACGTGACACCGTCGTAAAAATTAAACAAACTGCATTCGCAGGCAAAGTAACAGCTGCTTTAATTAAATTAATGTCGAAATATAACGACTTAGTTTAAATTTTACAACTTTATAGCCGTAATTGCTTATGCTTAGACTCTTTAATTTGATTTATTGTATTTCATTTTAATCGCTTTGATTAGATCTAAGTACTGACTTTCAAATATTTAATGTCTCTTTTATTTTTAAACAGAATAATAATATATTTATTTTAGCTGGATATTGTTGAAAATCTTTATTGATAAATAAGAAATTGACGTCTAAATATCTATATTTTCATTAGCAAGAACTTAACTAAGATGATTCTCAAAATATTTTTAGTAATCCTATTTTTGTCAAATACAAATTTGTTAGTATTTTCTACATCAATCTAAGGATTGTTAAAGGTAAAATTCTATAATAAATACAACACAGTGTTGACGTTTTTACGTATACGTATCGACTTTGGTTTACGTCGAAAATATGAATAACAAGTGTAAACATGTCAGACAATATAAAAAGTCTACTTCCTACTGATATTTTGTTAACTCCCATTCAAATCAGCTAATATTGCTAATTTACCTAATGCCAAATGATTATTGCTTTCTAAGAATCTATTGACGCTTATTGAATGTAGAATTAACTTGAACATTGATCTCTTTTGATTTTTATTTCTCGTTGCTTTTACCCTATTATTAGGGAAAAAACATACCCTGTAATTGTCTGTCTTCCAATAAATCTTTCTCCCCAATAGATTGTGGACTCATTCATGCTACTGGTGATCTATTGCATTTTAGTTCATTTTTGTGTATATTTTATCATTTTTTTATATTAAAATTGGTCCATTTGTATCCCGAAATATGGAGACTATATTATTCTTACATCCTTAATGTCACTTTTAATTGCGATAAACAAGTTAAAGAGTTTCGATTAAGAAATCTTTGAATGTTGTCTATCCCAAATTTATGTCATCCCCAGATATAACAATCATGGTTTTACTTCGCTAAATTATTATTTTATTGTTATTTTAAACTAAAATGTTATATTTTGTCAACTTGTCTTTTTCAAATTGTTAATTAGTGCATATTCTAATCACCACATGATTGCGTGTGTCTTTTGTCATCGCTTTTGTATTATGTATTCATTTGATCAATTGTAGTATGTACGGAGCGTATTGGATATACGAGTGACTGGTACGTACAATGCAAGATAATAATGAGCTGTGAAAATGTTCACAGTCAGCAGTAACTTGACGTGATTGTGGCGCGGCAGAACAGGATACTAGAGAGTGCAACGTGCAAATGTGTGCACAATTTACCGACGGCAAAGTCGACGATTTACACTGTTAAATTAGAGTACGCAGCGGTGTTTCCACGTTATTTGCTCTGGATTGTGCTGTGTGACGAAACAATGATGAGTAGGAAAGTTACAATGTTTTTGTGAAATTGTTCCATACTTATATAAGTCATTTACAGGGTAAATAAGAATAAAAATGCAGTTGTGTCCCATTTTTAAATATATGTCATCTCGAAGGACATAAC
>JAABKM020000001.1:3135188-3156182 GCA_016277805.2 Papilio aristodemus | reverse complement strand
ATTTCAAATGTAAAACCAAAAAAAAAAGTAAACAGTATAACCTATAGTATCGTAAAAACGATCGTTTCGTTTTGGACTGCTATAGCAGTCATGCCACATTGTGAACTTCGCTTTGACGGCTATAGCCGCAATTGTCCGTCAACGTGTTAAATATTGACAGCGGCGGACTTAGCAGTACTTATTTCTTACTTATCTTTACTATTTCCACATTGTAATAATGTATTCATCTTTGACTTTTCAAGTTGTTGCGAATGTTTGTGGTTAGCTGTATTGAAATTTTGTAGCTGATGAGGATTTATGATGTAAGATAGGCTTTAATAGCCCGAGTTTTTTTAATAAGATATTCTAATTGCCATTCACCGAAAATAAGAGCCTTGATTTAGTTGGTGTCACCGTCATTTATGTAAGCTTTTAAAGAAATTATCCAATTACCTAAAATTCCATTTGCAAAAACAAATACCTAAAAAGCGATTTCATACTTGGGATTGTTTTCTTTGGGGATTTTTCGGATATTCAAACAACAGTATTTTTGGGCTTTTAGTAACAAATTGTGAGGTCGAAATAGAGAATCGCACTCTAAAATAATTAAACACTAGTGGCTGGACTTTGACTGTGGTATTCACACTGTCAGCTGTGCAGGTGCCAATTAATTGATTAAAATACGAATGTGTTGTGTTATCTGTTTAACTTTCAACATTTAGAAGGAAACATGTATTTTACTTAATTTATATGTTTAAATAATTAAGATCAATAATTAAATAACATATTTATTGTATAAATCAGTACACAATAGGCATCACAGAAGATAAACATTAAAATCGGTCTACTAAGTAGGTACGCGTGTAAATCAGAGTGGAGATACCACAATGTATTCCCGTAATGTAAAAAACATCCAAAGACCACTTAAATTAGAAAACTCTCCTCAAAACATTATATTTCACATAAATGTTCTTTTTTATTAGGCTTTTGCGAATTTATCTTTGTCATCATTTTAATCTTTAACACAGTTCTTTCAATTTACAAACACAAACTTTTAATCAATAGCTTTATGGACATGAAATGTCAAAATCGAAATAGCTGTCATAATTATCGCGGAATGCTTCAAATGGAATCTTCGCTGATATCTCACAGCCACGCTTCGGTCCAATAGAGTCATTTGCATGCGGCCGGTGGGTGAGGTCTGCCTACCCACGGTTACGCGGATCGTAAATTTAGTCCTTTTACTGGAAGTTTCAAGCACCGATTTTTTTTTTCATAGAAACAGATGTTCATTTTTACGTTAAAAGCTAATTTATTGGTTTTCGTAGCAAAGGATAAATGAAGGTCTGAACTAAACCGAATTGTGAATATTAATCATGACATAGTCGAAGCTTGCGAGAAGACCGATAGTCATTCTAAAATTAAAGTAAATTTAAAAAGGCTTAACACTACACCTAACAATAAACTAAAAATAACATCTGAAATACTATTTATGACAACTGTTACAATTATTTTCCAATCTATTGTTGGCCGCTTAATTTACGTAACGCTAGAATAAAACAGTTCTTTCATTGTTCCTACGTCTGCATTTATTTCCAACGTTTCACGATATACAAATTTATAATGTTTCATTGGTTATTGTTACATCGTCTTGCATCTATACCACTTGACTGAACACTAAAATTCGACAAGACAAGGCTTCTGTTAGAAATCGTCACTTGTTAGTTGTCGGTTTCGAATACAGAATTATATTATCCAAGCGTCTAAAATTACAAAAAAGATTCATAATACAAATGGCTCATGTAATTGCAACTCCAGACCAGTCTTGACTTATTTTTATTTATCGTATTCATGCAGTTTGATATTTCTTAATATATATGTATGGCATACATGACTAAAGACTCATAATGCCAACAGGAATTTTATTCAAATTACTAACATATAATTCGGAATGTTCATCATTAAACTTTGAAAAAGTCTTAACTCATATTCAACATTAATATGCTTCATTAAAGCTTGATATTTCCAACTGCATTTGTATGTTATAATTTAAAACAAAGTAAAATGAACACATTTAGTGATAAATAACAAAGCTGTGAAGAAACTATGAGTCAGACTATAAGATAGGGACAAAACATCGAGGAATTCATCGAGCGCGACGAATAACCGACTCATCTTATTACTCAGTGGGTAATTTTACCCTAGCAAGTAGCAAGGGCCGCAACGGCTTGTGAAATAAATCTATCAATAAATATTTACAGTAGCATTGTCTGTCCGGATCATTGCACACAATGCGTTGTTAAAATATCAAGACAAGATTACTCATCGCCATAACAAACGGAAACTTTGCCCTTGTGTTACATTTCGTTTATTTGCGTTCATTAATATCGCGTATTGAACCTCAGAATCAGAATTTAATGTTAACTTTTTACAAGCTGTTCCGCCTGAATTACTTACATTGTTACAATATATCAATTGTACTAGTTTTTCATCATTGGTCAGTGGATTGCGTGATGATTTAATGGTCACGGAACACACAGATGCGTGACGAAGATGGAGAATAAAGATTTTATTTAAAGATTTGTGTAGTAAATATATTTCCGTTAGTGTTAATTTTATTTACGTAAGAAGATTCAAATTCTATTGCAATTTTTTTGAACTATTCAAGAATTTTGAATAAAATGACAATATTTAGACAATTGCGTTTTAACACAATACTGAGTTGTTACCAAATTTAATGGAGACATTAATTGGCTCAAGCTACTTTGGCACGTATTTCAGTTAGTGTAAAGTCGTCTACAGCCTTTTAATTGCGCATTCTTACTATAAAGACTGAAGAGCAATTAACGCTATAATTTTGGCTACCATAGTTTTTCTTCTTAAGTTCTTGTTAAAATAAAGACGGGTCGATGGTTACAGTACTGTTATAACTTGTAGGTCTGTTGCATTCTTCTAACTTTTAACGATGTCTTTAATGATAATGTAAATTAATAAATACTTAATTTACTAAACTTTTTCTTTAGATTATTAGACTTTCGTTAGCTGACATAGTTTTGTGAACTGCAACTTCATTATGGTTGCAGACGGCTGCGACTACACTACTTTTTGAATTATTGAACAGTCAGATCATTTGGAGAGTGACGTATTTTATTAGCACTGAATCGTATATTTAAATACTATGGTTTTTTCTCCTTCAGCGTTTAACGGAAAGCATGAAGTTGTGGTAGAGAAATTGTTGGATGATAGAGACAAGACAAGTTTCTGTCCATCGTGTGAGGAGGTGAGGCGGCGAAGCCTAAAACGGTGATGTGTGCGTTTCCAAAGAGATTAGTTGATGTGCAATTAGAGCGTGGAGCTTGCGGCGCGCGCTAAGTGCCACCAGACGGATTACGCCTTCGTGTTTGCTCACCGGCGAAGTGGACGTTTAGCGATCGCTTCACTAATGCGCTTTGTTCGCTTATCGATCGCCGAATCATTGATTCATTTCACTCCCTAAACTGGACTGAATCGAAGAGCTTGCATAGACTCTGTGCGTATTCAAAACAGACTCGTTTATTCATGCCCATATTTTTTACATTGGTCTTAGTCAAATATTATAATTTTTAGGAAACGGAACACGAAGGAAAAAGCTACACAATCTTGAATTAACTTTTCCTATCACTGCATAGACTTAAATGTTATATGGTTCGGTATTGATTCTACCAAAAATTGTTCCTGGGTTAATAATTAATGGTAACAGTGTTGGTTTAATATCTCTATGATTTTAAAAAAAATATTAGTGTACTTAAATATACTAACAGTCTATCTAGATCCAATTTGTTTAATTTATAAAATCAAATTTTTAACAATACATACTTAAACATATACAATATTAAAATTATGCAAGTTTATATTATGTCAACTTATCTAATGATCCGTTTTATAAATACAACCAATTAAGATTATTGCTATGTTATTTATTACTCAACAACATAGCGTGAATGCATAATTACTATCATCCATATAAGTGAGTACTACGATGTCGATGCAGTTAAAGGAAAAAAAGTCAGTCACCTCGCTGTAGTGCGAACACGTGTTTTCATTGAACTTCGCGTCAACTAGGCGCAGTGAAACAATGTGACATTGTAAAAACGTCAATGAATGAATACTTAATAAGCATTTAACGCAATTTATCGTGATGTGACGTTACTATTTATTTCAGTTAACTGAAATAAAATTTTGCATTTATGTATAACTTTTAAAGTTTATTTAAAAAATAGTATAGTAAAAATAAAACTACTGGTAACTTTTGATTCTCCTAAATATTTGTCGAGAATTAAATACATTTTTAAAATGCTAATGTAACAACAGAAAAAAGACTAGAACCTATAATAATTATAATTAAAATAAACAAAAAAGTTATTCCGACGAATACGAATGTTGTATTCAATCACGTATTTATTACTAATTTCGTTCTTCTAACCAACAAAATTAAAAGTAAACCTTAATTTAAACTAATCCTACTAGATAATTAAACAGACAAATTTATTTTAATATTATAAATTTATTGAGTATCCTGTCATTAACATTTGAAATGACATAAATATATGCCATAAAGGTATAATCTTTAGGAAGCTTGCTATTTTATTGGTTTAAAGCAAAATCAAAAAATCTCAAAAATCGCCTTGCTGACATTATCAAACGCGTAGACAGACTTAGTCTCCACATACATTGTTAAGCTATTAGCAAAGCTATTTTTACGGTTAATACAAATAGAGGTATTATGGTGCATGCACTGTAGCGCATTTTCATTGTAGCGAGGATAGGATGCGCGTAGTAATAATTATATAAAAGATTGGCGACTTGGGTGCGGCTTATCGCTGTCTCGGGTTCCTCATTCAGACCGTCTAGTTTATCGATTAGTCAAGATTCCGCACCCAACCCATGGCCCAACTTATGTCATTTGGCCGGGAGTCAAGGACACCACCGCGCGACTCGCCGGTGCCGCGCCGGCCTTATTTGGAGATTGGTGGGCGCCAGTTTTATGACTTTGCCGTTTTTCCATCGCAGTGTTTCCACTTTGTTGTATTACTTGGTTCTTGTGGTGAAGATGAACACTAATATGTTTAGACTTCAAAATACATATAACAAATTATTACAAAACATTGAAATAAAGTCCAGGCGAGGAAATTTAATGCGTATAAAATCATTTAAGTTCATACTTCAGAATTCGCTGTAATATTATAAAGCAAAACGATTTCACACCTCACAAGATATGCTCAACAGTTATTAGATGTCGGAAATGTGAACGCTGGAAAAATGGAACGTGACATTTAAAATGTGGCGCAAAGCTCACGACATTAATCTGGCGCGTCGCCGCCCTCGCCCAGGCCGCGCGAGGCCCGATCCGCCGCCGCCGCCGCAGCAGCACAGGGACATAGAAAAATCTCGAAAGGCTCACATCAAATTACCAGCTTTAAAGCGTAGCGAATTCCTTCGAGACGCGAACGACACACCTCGCCTTTCAAAAACGGCCCCTAAATATAACGCCACCGTGTCCTTCGGGAAGTTTGCAAGGTTCGGGCGCGCACGTGCTTTTGTCATACTTTCTTCGAGTTTTACGTAGAACGTGCCTCGCACTTCTATTGAGTTCGGAAAGCGCGCATTTATGTAAGTTCACTAATTCTTGTTTAAAGTTTTCATAAAAATACAAAAGTTTAGTCTCTCTCTATTAGCAATTTTGTTGATAGATCCTAGAACTTACAACAAGAATAAACAATTTTGTCAACATCTAGTGAACCATTAATCTTATAGAATCACCCAATTTATATATCAGTCAAGCAAGGAAATACAAATTAAAATGATAGGTTATGTTAGCTTATAATTAGTATAAAATTGTCCCAAATATATTAAATACGGTGCAAAGTTTGCGCTACGGCGGATGTCACTAATCATAGCCAAGGGCTCGCGCGCACAGTGCAAACAGCACTGTTTACCTGTCCCGCGTCCGCCGCTACATTGCGACTCATAATAACGCCTTTTATTCCGTTAACTAGCTGCGACTCTCATTTTGTCGGTTAGCGCGTATTGTGCCCGGCATAAGGAACGCCGCCCGGTTAATGGAGTTTTTAAATGCACTTTTTCTCTGCTAAAGTTTATTATGTAACCTCGCCGCGCGGTTGTGTAGCAAACACTTCGTTTGTAGCCGCGAGATTCATTGGGATTTCATTTTTTTTAATATAACAAATTTCTAAGTCATCCACGATATTTTCTGTATATATTTACGTCCATCTATTAGTGTAAAACCATCATAGGACAAATATAAATCTTAAAATAATATTTAGCACTAAAGAATAAGGTCCTTAAAAAGTCCTTCATTAATTAATAATGGAGGCAGCTTTATATAGACAAAGTTGTTTTTATAAACAAAGATATGTTATATCTAATTGACCGAATTGATTGCATCGGTTAACAAAGAGACTTGAAAAATTCGGATCATCAGATGGAAGTTGGTACAATGTGAACATGAGCTTTAAATAATAGCAAGAAATTTGTTGCAACAAGTGATGTTAATAGGAATGACTAACATTGACATTGAAGTACCAAAATAATAATATAAAACAATCCAGAACTGAAAATTAGCGATAACTCATTACTATATACTAAATTTTAATGAAAAATGTCCCATTTGGGTTTAAGTAATTTACGAGATTCGTGAACGCGTGTGCGTCTGTAAATCAGCTCGCGTCTCGAACTTCACATCATCGAGAGAGAACCGTGTAAGAAGGCACTCCGGGTGCCATAGCGAGTTTACATTGCCATAATTTGCCGGGCATATTGGAAAACTTGTAATTGGTTTAGTTTTATATTCGCGCGGCAATGTGTCGTGAAAACTTAAATTATGTCACTCGAATATTTTACAGGATGTTATTTAACGTATAGTTTTTGTTTTATATTTTTTTTTATTAATTTTCTATCAATTGCTTATCTCTCTTTTCTTTCGTTTCAGACATTGGCTCGGAGTCATACATTTTAAAGAAGCTCTCTTATAAGTAAGTTGTATTTTATAATTTGGAAGACATGAACCATACCATGTCAAATTAGTTTTTAATTCATCTAAATCAATTCTAATGCCATTACACTGTCTTCTAATAGCAACACTATTATCCGATGTCGAGATGAAAATTGATTAATTTATCTTTGTTTCAAAGATCTTTGTATTGTATGATAATCCTCCCGGCAAAACGACAACCAAAGTTAATACACTCCACATAGCATTGAACATGTCAAGATTTTATCAATAACACCATAATAAAAATCAATAACCAAATTATAATAAAAGTCTGATTTGAACTATTAAAATGGTATTAGATTGGCCATTGTCTGTCTATTTGGAACTCGCTTGAAACTATTATTTAAAAATAAAAGCCAATATTGAAGTTGTTCCAAAAAGTTCCATCTAAAATTGCCTAAATGTACAAGGCTACGCCGGGCTTGCACAACTCTGTTTCAACAGCATGACAGTTATTTGTTCTTTCTGTTTTCGCATTACGTTACACTCAGCCATCGAACTAAGTTTCCAACGCAATGGGCTATATTTATATTTTCAAGTGACATTGTTCTTGCTCAGACATGAAAACGAAAGTAGATGTTTTGTTTGTCTGTATAGTCTGAATTGCTAATGCAGCCCGTCATTCGCCTAAGGTCTGCGGCGCGCGGCCGTAGACTGCAGCCCGAAGAAACGTGAGCCATTGTCCCGGACTACCCGACCGATCCGCATTAATAAATGCCAGATTGCTTCCACGTGAAAGCTACACTTACCTGTACCACTATTGTTTTGCAGCTCTATTTAACTACTGTTCACTAACAACATGGCGAGCCTACTTTGGATATTGGATTGTGATTATTGTTTCTTTTTGAACTTTATAAATTAAGCGCACTCCGTAAGCATGTCGTTTTTTACTTTCGAGAGATTATTACTAGAACATTACCGTTCCTTCAGGCATATGTTGTGTGTTTTCTATTTTTTTAATTAATAAAACAATTTGACTGAACATTTCTTGACATTTTATGAACAAAGTTGTGAACTGATGTAGTGTTTGCTTTATTACGTTAAAGTTTAAGATAGAATTAACGATTAGGTATGGATTTGTTGAGTTGGTCAATATTTTGACACGATAAGTCAAATAACAAATGCTTAGTTTTTCCGTCACCCTAACGTGGGTAATGAGATTCTAAAGTAACGATGTTCACAATCGCAGGGTGACTCAACTATACACTATACAATACTCTAACTCTTACATATTCTTGAATTCAATGTTCAAAGTTAGTTACTAAGTTTAGGAATATACGATACAATAATGTCGTCTCAAAGTGCGAAAGGTGTTTCTATTTTCTTTAACAAATATATTAGTATTCTTTTTGTTGTCTCTTTAGACATCGTTATCAGAGCGTATATTAAAATCTATTCACTAATTTTTAAAAATACCATAAACATCCGTAAAAATATTAAAAATTGCACATGATGTTCTGGGATAAGAAAGATTTTGTCCCTTATGAATCGAAGCGATAAAATACAAATACTCCAACTCCAAGTTGATAATAAGTCGCGAATAATTTAGGTTGATCGCATGTGCCATACATCAGGTTGCGATTTAAAAGGAAAATGTTATTATAATTTTATCCGTGCCTGCCAATCGAGTTTTGTTGCGCTATTCCTGTCCCAGCTCTCCATTTTAATATCCGGAAGCGCCGTATCTAAATTAAAATGCGGCTATCGCTTGATTAAAATATGTTTTTATCGTTTTTTATTCCCAGAATAATCTTATTTGGTATATGATTTGTATTTATTATAATACCGGCACTATACCTGAGAGCTGGGCTGGTTCACCTTCAAACCCGAAGGCCTTTAAATGACATCGACTTTCAGAAATAGATCAATCATTTAATAACGTCTTACTTTTAGAAATACACAAAATTATTCGCTAATAATATTTTTTTATCTTTTTTTAATGTTAATTTCCAATTACAAACCATCTCGCGAAAGAGCTTGTAGCATCCCATATGTCACTTGCTACTCGAATCTAAAGATAGACGTGTGGAGACAGTACGATACCTAGTCGAGACGAGATTTAAAGAATAGATATAAAAGAAAATACTTGAACATATACATATCTCCTAGGAAACCTTCACCGTAGTTATAGGCAGGTACATCCGATTTAAGTCCAGCGTCATTCAAACCTAGAATATAATTTTTGCAAAAGTTCGTCCGTCGAGAAGTTCGTTTTATTCGAAAAGTTCTTGAAACGATTAGCCATAAATAATTGAGCGCAATCGATATTCCGTAAAAAGACAAAAGGATGACGTCGTGGAAACTTTGTCGATTTACTTTGAAACTGTAAAGCCCCTCGCCGCTTCATGTCCGCACTTGTTACAAAAGTGGAGTGGAGGTAACATCAAGTGAACTTTGCAGTCGTACTTACCTTGTCTAGGAAGGGATCAAACTGCGGTGCATTCACTGCGATGTATTATGCAGCAACGGAGCGGGTGGCCGTGTAAGCGCCACCGAGCCGCTCCCTCGACGTAAAGAACACTGCGCTTTTCTTAAATATTTTGTTAAAACTTAACAAGTACGCCATATTGTATCGTTTTTATTCCAATCAAATTACTCGATAGTTATGTGGTCATTAGATTACATACTCATGTTTATATCACGATGCGTCTTCAAGGAAGCGTATAATTAGTTATTTAATAGTATGCAATATAATTAGTTCGTGAATATTAAAATATTATACTGGTGTAATAATAGAAAAATACAACATTATTATTTTAATCGTTATAGTGGAAGGCGGTATATATTTGATTATAACTGTTATGTATAATTTCAGGTTTGATTATTACAGCAACCACGAGAATATCATTCCAAAGGGATGTGATCGCTTGGTTGTTCGTGACTGTTGTGTACTTGTCAGCTTACATGAATAGCTCCAAATCAATTGGCCGTACTTTATGAAATATCGACTTTTGTTTATACTGACAAAATTCTGACCTCCTTTTTGTATATAAAACATTTTATTGCTATGTCTGTCTAAAATGATTCTGTCCGCACAAGTCATTGTATGATCACTTTTCATAGCAGAAATATTTACTTGAAATTTTGAATATCTACTTAATTTGCTTAAATTTTTTTGCCATTAAATTACTTAACAAAATTACATCTGTTCATTTATTTCCACACAGATCAGACGATACAAGACAAAAAAAAATTTGTAATATAGCACCAAATAATATACAAATATTTTGCTTTTATTACAATACCAAAACTTTAAATATTTTTATACATTGAAGCAATGTAAAACGTAGTCAAAACTAGTTGGGAACAAGTCCTCAAAATTCTTAAATGCCTACGTACCATGTTCAACTATCGGTTAGCTAGTTGCTAACAAGTTGCAAATTGCTCTAACCCTACGTGCATTATGCAAATGTTAGTATTAGTCCTTTGGCACTAATTTGCTTCGGCAGATTGTTATCCCGTGGAGAACTTCACTCCACAGAATATGAGCATGAAATATTTTTCAGTATTCAACTTGCTGAACATGAATATTTGAAAGTTAAATACTACGTACTTTAAATCTGAAAACCTTCAATATTCTAGGTCTATGTGAATAATAAATTTCTGTTTTATGAAGCTTTCATTTTAAACTCTTTATTTTACTATTAAACATTAAAAATATCCGTATTATACAATTAAATTATGGTCTAATAAATTCATGGTCGGTGATCATTTAACATCAAACTTTCCAGTTAGAAAACTATCCCTTGTCCTGACTAAATGAGAATATAGCGTCAGGTACAGCTTCTATTTCTTGTTTGATGATCCTATTATACTTTATCTTCTCTTTACTAACATCTCTTAGAGTCTAACATAGGCTAAACGTTTTCGCTCGCTATTGACATTTAATTTATCTATCATTGGCATTTGTGTTCACCAATTGCATCCAATAAGCCTGTAGCCGCACGAGCATAACATTCTGATGCCGCCATATTTACGCGTAATGCGGACTTTACATAAATTCTGCGCGCTCTTGCAATGCAATTCTTTTATTCATAACTTGCGAAGATGTTCTAGGATGTCGTGCCAAAAATATTGAAACTGAACCCTTTTTCCTCGGTTGCCGTTTGTACTTATAGTTATGTTCTGTGGATTAATAGCCGAAATTTGGCACGATTTTTGTTTTACATTATTGCTTTAGAATTTCGACTTAGCTGACTGAAATGAAGGTTGTTTCAAATTATCTACAGAATTCGCGAAGAATTGGCGACGAAATGTTCGACAAAGCGTTTAATAATACACCGAGCATTATGTTTTACACCATTAAAAACTTTTTTATTTCATTTAAGCTGCTGATTACCGTTACTCTTGGCCTTAAGCCTTAAGACAAACATCTCATGTAAGACTTTTTTACATTAAGAAATAACGCAATTAACAGGTCGTTCACCACAAAACGTTCTAACATTTTTATATGATAATGAACAAAGGAAGAATAGAAGCAATTCACGGACAAAGGTGATATTGAATTACCACTACTAACTGTGACGAACGAGTTACATTCATCAACATCTCTAATTACAAATTTAAATTAATTAATAGTAGTAGAAGAGCAAAAAAAATCCAGTTTTGAAGTAGGCAATAAGTTCCGCTAAATGCAACTTTAACTTACTATTGTGAGACGCCGCTCTGTGCGATATGCACTTACGAAATTGCTGGAACGGCATTCGCTTGATTGTGCCGGTCCTCGGCTTAATAAACAAGTTCATTGCGAACTTTACCTTAGAGGAGCCGATCTTGTTAAATCAAAATGAGCGCGAGCGATCTTTTGAACCAATAGAGGTCTTTTATCGCGTTTCACGCAAGTTTCCTCCGTCGGCTCTCTACTTACACGATTAATTTGAGTCGATAAATCCGCATAAAAAGCGAGGCCGGGGCCGGTCGACCGCGGCTCGGTGTAAGTATGCCGAACGCCTTTGTTCTCGCTCGCGCGCCCCGTCTCGACTCTTATTGCTCCATATCTTTCTAATCTTTTTACTCCACAGTTAATTAAGCAGTGTGTGCGCTTATCGCGAGCTAGGTTATCGGTAGGATCGATAGCGATATTAGTTTGGTGGTGTACGGCGGCGGCGTCGCTGGCCGCCGAGACAGACAGGCAGCGCGCGCGGCGCCTGCCGGCCCATTACACGTCTGCCCGATGTAGAACGCTCGATAAACTTGTAAAAACGCCTTCTACCCATTTAATTTTATACCCTCGCTTAAGCGTTGTTATTGGTAGATTTCTTTTTCGTTTTTATAGGTTCATCGTTAATCGTATCGTCCATTATTTCACTTATATTTATTTGAAATTTGCAGTATTGAAATATCGTCGTCAACACTGATATTACCATCTGTTTAAATATTAGCTTATACATTAAAATTTTATACCGTACGGTAGAGATGTCTTCAAACAGGTAAGTGATCCTGGAGTATATGAGTATTTCTTGAACGTATATTTAAAAATGTTCGTGTGCATTGGCTTTAAAAGCACACATTCCCTTCGACCGGGCGAATGATATTGATACAAATATATTTATGACTTTAAGTGATAAAATTTATGTTGCGGTAAGAGTTTTATGTCGCTCGTGAATCGCTTGTCTTTTTATTTTATCGCGAATGTAAAATGTGTATAAATCGAAATTGGCCTCTTTAATATTGTAAAAGTCCCGTAAAGCTTCAGCGATTACAATTAGAATGGTAGGTAGCACTTCGAGCGAGAGAAAGTCGAGCGCTAAATTTATTGCTGCGTTCGTCGATTAAATTGAACTAAAATCTTAATTAAAGTTCGGGAGTTGAGTTCAAAAATACTTCATGAGTTGGCGGGGCACGTACGTGAACTTTTTATTCGTCGTATTCGGTTATGTAATTCCTTCGAAATATTCAAGTTTCCCTTCGGCGAGACGTTATCGCGGATGCCCTCTCAACGCCATGCGGGCGTGGGCGGACTCGGTCCCCGCGGGGACTTAATTTGTTGCTCTCTTGGCGCCTCGCATCTCACTTTCAAACGGCGTAACGCGACCTTACCGCGCCCCCTCCGCACCCCTCACCCACCGTGTACATTTCGTGTTCGCTTTCATCACTCACTCGGAAGAGCAGCGATTCGCTACTATTACACATTATCATCGTTAATGTTAAACATATAGTTTTCCGAATGCGTCACAAATTCAGGGGCACGTTGAAATATTGATGCGTTACCAACCTGCTCGCTTGGCGTGCGACTATCTATCTGATCGTAACGTCATGTAGCATCGGGTAAAATATTCATGGTGCGGGTACATTCGACGGCGACTTGATGCTCAAAACGATTTCGTGTTTAGTACTACATACACAAAATACTTTATCGGTTTTATGAAATAATTATCATACGTAAATTAACTACCGTGAAATTTTAATAAACACCATGTCATATACTTGATCGATGAATTTATTTTATTTTATATAAAATTTGAGTACTTTTTCTTATTGTTGTCTGCATTAAATTTTTTACTGTTTCTAGCATTCACTTTAACGGTAGCAAACAATTGTGCGCGTGTAATTTTTTAAAAAGTGTTAATTTAATTAATAAAATTCTTTAATTATTTTTTATCTAATCGTTAATAGTGCGAACATTTATGTTATCAAAGTATTAAGAAATAATTTTGATGTATTATTATATCTGAAACATTAATCTTAGTTTATGTGAGTTTGCGGTAACGTCTAAGATGTGCCATAACGAAATCATGAGTCATGGGCCCAATTAATGTAGTTTAGAGAGCGCGACGCGACGGCCGCATGACTCGTTACACGCTCAGTCAAATTGGCGTCCTCTGCTGAGCTCTAACGATAATGACACCAGCCCGACCGCGCCGAGCCCCATGCCTCCGCCGGCCTTACCCAACACCTCCCATGGGAACTCCTAAAAGCCACTTTATACGGAGTAAAGTTCCACATTTGGCAGTCGCACAAAACTTCGTGGCTTCTGCGGCACATAAACAACTTGCACACGTGTGCGTCCGACCGCGTATCGATTGATGTGACTTAAAATGCATAGTTTTCAGCTGCGGTGTCGATCAGTTTCCGCCAAATTTTCCGCTGCGGGCGCTTGGCAACCGCGCCCTGTCCGCCTCATTAACACACCACACACAGACGGACGATTTTGTGCGAAATAAATCATTTAGCTAATTACAATTTAATATTAATTTTAAACAAATCGGTGTGCAATATTTTTGTTTAATCTTTAAACTGTATCGCGGCGCGCGCTCTGTGACGTTGTCATTGCGAGCGCGATCAACCGCTGAAAGCTTTTTGAAAGCTCGTAGAGTCGTGCGATGAAAAGTTCATACGCTGATTTCAAGGAGTGTTATTAAGCACTGCCAACTAAAAGCAAAAGTGATGTGAGATTTTTTTTATTATCAAGCTTCGTCTTTCGTTATGTACTGCTGAACTGACAAGTGTATTCCATATGTTCGAATAGGGTGGGTTTTATCAAAAAAGAGGATAGCTGTAAAATATGAAAAATTTAGGATATAGTCCTTACAATATGTTCAGGAATAGTTAGTAGATAAACATGATACCAGGTATGTCGAAAAAAGTACCTTATAGGAAATATAAGATGGTTTCGTACATTTTTAAGATGGTCAGTCGTCGTTGAAGATCGGTGTTATACGTGAAAGTGTGAACACGTCGAAAGAGAGGTGAATGAAAAGGATGGTATTTAAAAATAGCTCGGCTTCACAATGGAAATACTTTTTACTTGTTTTATTTAGCTATCGGATTCGTGATAAATCTGTGAATAATGCACCCTTTGGCGCTCCCCACCCCTAATGTGTTCTTAATGGTGCATGGAGTTGTCACATTGTACATTCACGTTTCGCGTTGTCCTTTGCTCGGCGCCTTGTCGCACTTCCTGCCTGACATTTGCCAGACTAGCCTCACTTGATAAACTCCATTAGCATTACTGCATCATTAACATGTATCTACTCGGTAACATACTATAAAATATCACACACTATTGGCCACGATATTCGTTTTGCATCGGCGAGTTTGTTAAGTATGAAAAGCGGGTGAACGTGAGTTTTTTTTAAATTATTTTGCCGCAGCCGGTTCGCAGCGCTTTCCTTTTGTTCCACGGACGTGATCCGGCCGAGATGAAGCCCTCCGACGCGTTATTGCTCGGTTCCTCGATTCGATCTAGTTCGTTTCTTCTGCTGCACTTTTGATTTGCGAATAATATCAACTAAATAGATGCGACATCTCGTAAATTCTTCCTTCACCAAGACTGAGAAATTCCACCCCCCATTTGTTTCCGCGACGTATGAGATGTAAGCGCATTAGATTTTTGCACCGTTCGCCTCACTGCCATATCTCACGGTTCCATAAGGCCTCGCATCCAATATCACGCGTCGGAATGACTAACGATTTCTAGTCAAATACGACGCAAATATTTTTAAAGCTGATTTATATTTTTAAGTCTCAAACTTTTCTCAGACTTTTCGTGTTATATACTACTTTAATGTTATCGTAAAGTATCGTAAATCGGCGTGAGCACCCGACCCGGTCGAAAGAGATCGAAAACTTTTTTGAGCTTAGAATTGTTTTCTGCGTGCCCGATTTCGAGTCGCTCGCGATGCGATAAATTATTAAATACCGCAAAAAACTTTTGAAGCCATTATATCTCTGTCCGGTGTTAAATCGTAGTGTTCAATAATTTATTCAATAACATTTCGAAATAGCCTCATGTTATCGATAACGTTCCACATTGACATATGTCACACTTTAAAGTGATGCGTGGCATTTAAATTCGCATCGCACGTTGACAAATAATCGGCCGAATCTTTAATGAAACAATTCTTAGCGCCCACTCAGAAGGACGTTAAAATTAGCTCGTCTAATTAAAACGTTACGTGTGTTGTAGTGGAGCACAAGGTGTGTCCGTGCGCTGCCGAATGGCGCCGGATCCGTCGCGGGCTCTCCGTACAGTGCGCGGGGTATCGCTTGACGCGCGCGTTGCGGTCGCCTCATTTATTTTTAGACTGGCATGTATATTCGCTCTAGCGATGAAATTTACAACGATTACCGGAGGCCGATACCGTCTCCTCCAATGACAAGCCAACGATATCTCATAAATGTCTCCTATGTTATGCGGAAATTCCCACTCGTTCGAAAAGCAATAACTCTTACCTAAGTAAAGTACTTCGGAATTAATTTTATTGAACTCTGCGGACAAATTTTTCACATTTTGCTTGATTCAATTTTTTACTTTGAAATTGAATTTCAACCTACTTTCATTATAATTGAATAATCTCCTTGTACGAGTATATACATACTTTACGTACAGAACGATCGTTTGTCGTTTTAATTTGAAATTGATGTATTGATTCTATTTCCGCAGTATGCCGTTGAAGGTCAAGATAACTGAAATATAAAATACTGTAATAACTGAATAGGTAAAAATATATATTTGATTTAAAATGACTATACAGATCTAACAATTCAGATGGCAGCTATCTATAGCAAATTGCTGTCGTTATTAAAAACATGTATCTACATGACATCAAAAAAAACATTTCATAAAAAAGACTTTGAAAACATCTATTTATGTAATTGTACAATAAAACAGCTGATCGACTATTAATTTAAATAGCAATTAATCTTACATTTCAATAAAAATAATTTAGTATCGTTACGGATTTAACTGTCAGACAAAAGTTGACGTTACTTAGTGACTGGTTAGCAGTCGTTGGAGGCTGCCCGCACGACACGTGGTCCCAACATACGGCCTATCGACTTGCAAGTTACCTTTTGTTAAAATTTTAAATGCTTATTTTTTATTCATACTTGATACATTCCTATTATTAATTCTCATTTGTTACATATACAAAGCGATGTCGCGAATTATACAGATTGAATGTCACTAAACTGAGCGTCGAGCGAATGTCAAATGTCAGCAGAGTATCTGTGGTACGGGTCCCACGCTCCGCGCCCAAACTCTAATAACGCGAGGTCAAGTCGAGACCTCATGCATATTCAGGGAGCGAGCGACGGCGGTCCATCTGTAACGGTCCCGCGACCGGTTGTGCGAGCTCATTGTTGCATGTATCCGTCCACATGGCTGACACGTCGCCCTGCGCGGGCCGGCCGGTGGCGCCGGACTTGCACCGCAAACTACCATATGTGCCATGTACCACGCTAAAAATTATGCTATCGAGGTAACCGAGCGGCGCGACCGGTTAGACCACTCGACTTTTGCGTAATCTTCGGAAACCAATTTAAAAACGGGAATATCATTCGTCAGTGCTAAACGACGCCTTCGTTTTCATTACGGCAAAAAAAATTCACCTGTTTATCCATATATCTATAGCCATTAACATTCTAAGAGTGCAAAAATAGCGTTAGTTTATATTCGAGTATTTTAGCGGCGGGTTATTAAGATTACAAGGGCCGGGTCAGTTGTTAAACGACGTCGTCGCCGGTAGATATTTATATTGTAATTAGGTGCCAGCGACAGCGACCCTTGGGGGTGCATGCGTAATTCGAAACTCAGTTTCTTTGCATAGATTATGTTATTAAACATACATTTTAATAGTGTACGACCGTCGTGTAGGCGACAAAGCGTCAGGCAATTCATTTTTAAATTTTATCTTACTGTATATCAAGACGGACACAAAACTGTTTAACCATTTGACGGACACCTTGGTTCAAGAGTTTGGGCATATCATAAGTATGTATATGTATCTCCTTTTATTATAGTTCAAAGTATGAAATTATTTATACATATTGTAATGGCGCGCATACCAGCTTCACCACGATTTCATCTTAGCAAGCCATAAAATAAAGATGGTGTAGTAATGCATTTTACATTTTGAAGGATCATTAAATTGCGCATTACACAGCGGCCCGGACCCGACGAGAGGCAATTAAAATGAACTGTTAAGACGAAAAGTCGTAAAATGAAGTCGTGTTCTCCACTGATTAAAAATTGCTCCAATCTTAGACAAGTTTTCTGTTTTAATCAAATCACTTATAAATTATTATAAGAGTGTTGTCTCTTTAGTGAATTATTAAAACTTATCTTGTATAAGTTTTAGGAGAATAGAATTACTCGAGTTTAAACAAATTGCATTAAACATAGTTCAGTACTCAAGTGCACTAGAAGGACTAGGTTTTGAATCGACTTGATGGAATGGAGCAGACACAATATTGTTAAGAAATAAAGTTTCTTCGTTTTGTTACGAAATATTAGAATGTGGATTAAAATTTTAGTTTTCTACTGGATACATAACAAACATTAGGGCAATATGTATCATTTCATACTCTCCTTTACAGAAATAAAAATTCCAATTGCCATATAATAGTGAAATAGTCTTCGACGGAGCAATCAACTGCAATTACTACCGAGAGAAACGTAACATAGATACATAAATACAGTGGCTCGGGTTACGCCGTCAAGATCTATCAATTAGCGCGCAAACTCCATCGGCTCTTAGCTGAATGTCAATTAACATCACATCGAGGAACGTCTGCTTACCTTGTAAACTATTAAACACCCTATAATTATGGCTCGATGATTATCTAGTCGAGTCAGCAGTGTCTTTCTTGTACAAATTGCAATAATCTTGTATCAAGTCAAGAGAGACTGTTTATATTATCACTATTGCTTTTTAGCGGTTCCTTAATTTTTATTTCTAAACAATTATTTTTGTAGATACAAATATTACATTGGTCAGACTAATATTTGTTTGTTCACAGACTAAAAATAAAAATTATGGACAGAGTTTTTTCCTTAATGATTACATTCGATGCATCATTTATTGAATCACTACAAATTATTCTTAGAAAATGTACTCATTTATTTACTCGATGATATCGCAAAAGGACTTGTAAACTAGCCGCGGCACACGTATACGTAATACAGTCATTCGAAAGCAATAGAAATTGAATAACAAGCCATAAACTCGTTACAGCATAAATGAAATTCAATATTTGCACTGGACATCCAATTACGTACGGCACGGTATGATACGGTTCCACGTTTAGAGCGGTTCCACGGGCTCGCACTCACGTCGTTATTGTGATAGCTTGTGAGCCGGAATTAGCGCTTGCCACAGCTTTAAAACGACGAAACCGATCAAACATATACTGTTAATTTAATGTTTGCTTGTAGGCCACGAACTTTCATTGAATTCGTTTTTATACTAAGTTCTTAGACTAGCGTGTTTTGCAAATAATCGTGACATACAGTTATACATGACATATCGAATAATTATTAAGAAATTTAAGAAGTGAGTGGCACTTTTAGTCACTTTCTCTTAGAAAAGGAAGACTCAAGAATTGGTGATATTAAGAATTATTTTATGCATGCAATACTGAAGCTGTATTAACATCAGACCACATTATTACAGTAATATGGTAGAACATAAATTGTTCAAGTTACATCTATATCTGTTTCCTTGCGTACATATTAATTTCGATGAAAACTACGTTCTTGTTGCTGACCACTTCGTTGTAAAAGACGTCAATCTTCACTACATCTTTATCTGAAATACGTCTCCAGGATTAATTTTACTAAAGGTCCCTTTAGTTCACATTAAAGACATTTCGGTATAAATACTACAGCCATAGAACAAGTTGGCTGAAACTCGTATGACTTGTGCGTTTGTTATGACACAAACGGAATATTAACATCATAAATAAATCCGACTTGGCTAGACATACCTCTCCTCCACTACATTACAGCATAATAGGTCATAAAAACATGGCATTAATCTATTTTATTCTCCTCTTCTCAAGGGGAAATTTCGTTTTACTATTTCTCTTAATTATAAAAGCTATTCGTTTTGTGTAATAACGTTAAAGAAAAAAACTTTTAATTGTTGCCATGCAAACTGTAAGCAGATTATAATTGACATGAAATATAACTGACAATGAGTACAGCGTACGTAAACCCGTTATAAAACTTACATTATCCTCGTAGGATAGCGTATTTTTACAAGCTTTTATTTAACTTACAAGTATGTGTGTTCGTGTCAAATCTTGCAACTTAATTTTGAATCATTTATCATCAAATGATTGAGATGTAATTTTGCAATGGACATTCAGTTTAAATGTAGGTTAGGTTAGTGACGTCACTGTATATTCAATATGATATGATATGGGTATGAAATATTATGGGTTTTGCTGGAATAATACAAATCACTCGACTACATCAAAATATGTCAATTGTAAAAAATCATTCTGAATCAAAATTATATAAAATAAACTCAAATTTTAATTAAATTCGTCAATTTATTACTTTACATCATGTATATGATAAAAAAGATAAAACACTGCTATAAGAACATGTACTATATGCCATGTGATTGCATTTGTCAATAAATTCGGCCGCAGTCACAACGTATGTACGTATCGCCAAGTCTGCGCAGTTCACACGCGGCTTGCGAAATATCAACTGCGGTCACAATAATATCGTTTTGTACATATTTAGAAACCTGTGCAGGTCGGTGCAGTGTTATCCAATCCACGACCTATTTGCGGTCAAACGCCGAGCGTACTCGGCGCGCCCACCTCACTGCCTCGCTACCCGTCCGGTTTGCATACACGACTACATCTACCTTTGCTTTGCGTAACATACGTTTGTATGCAATTTACAAATAAACTAAATAAACAAGTTGTGGAATTAGACCAGCGCTTAATATTTCATGAGATATTGTATAATATATAAGAGATATAATTAAATATCGATATTCTATGGACACTATAACTAAGTACGATTCAAAAAGTTTCAAGTTCGAATCTCGGTAATCAATCATTAATTTTTTTTTCACTGTAAACAAAAACTTACAGATTCATGGATATTTTAAATGTTCCATAAATGCAAGTATCATTAATATACACGGGTGCACTTATAACGTTCATTATTCCTAAAACAGAGCTTTTAAAGTCTCCTAGGCGTTTCATAACATGTAACAATG
>JAABKM020000001.1:3054613-3074692 GCA_016277805.2 Papilio aristodemus | reverse complement strand
ACGAGCTCTGTAGCGCTTTGTACATAGCCGCGAAATTCAAAAGACAAAAAGGCGGAAGGGAGATATTTGACAACCTAATATTAAACTGTAAAGTTTATGCTACTCTGTAACAAATTCGGTAGCGCTTACTATTAATGCAATAAAGCTGTCATCGGTAGATAAATTATGTGATATTTAACTGCATTCTATATGTATTTGGCACAACGTGACAAGTGGTGGAACAACTCCCGCGACGCGCCATCTCAATATATGAGCTAATGATATTTCGTAACCAACTGCATTTTCGCAATTGAAACGACTAGCAAAAATGCAGATCCTTTTCATCGATTCATTCTAGTTTTATGTAAATATAAATCAGTGTAGTTTTGTTCGTGATATGTGAGAGGCGGTGAGCGCTGACAGCAGGTGAGGGCCGGCGCGGGGCGCAGATGGAAATTTATCACGCCCGCCGGAGCCAAGACTACAAGTTCGCGCATTAAACGAGTCCGGGACATTAGCCGCCTGCAAGATGCCGCCCGAGATCATAATTAAGTGCCGCCCAATTTATCGGTCCGACCCGCACCCCAAAACTCCCCTTAAACTTCTCTTATCGTACCGACTAAAGGCTCTTTATTTTGTAGTTAGTTGTGCTATACGTCGTTATCGTCTTATATTTTTCATCGTATTGTTACTAGATTGTAGGCCAGATGTCGAGTGGACACAGATATAACTAATGTTAATATTTAAACATTGAATTTAAATTGCAACCAAGACTACACTAAGCTCGCGTTATAATTGTGTTAGCTACATGTCAGCGTAATAGCACCAAAAACAACTCGGTAACAGAGTTTGATGTCCATCGCAACGTTCCTTATTAGCTGGGACACAAAAGCGAAAACGTACCGTTACGGAAACGTCCCAGAAACCTTTTTTTGACGCAACTATTGTTGTTTGCGACTTTCACAGGTAACTGGTGTCGAAATTTGAAAATAGTATTTGTAATGAAGCGCTTCGATCGACAGCGATTTGAACGAGCGGCAGAATGCAGGGCGGAACGAGACGTCACGGTACTCCGTCGAACTCCTTACACTAATTACTGCATCGGGCTGGCTAAACCGGTTAGCACTACACTGCACTGCACTGGCGGGCGGGCTGCAGCACGCTGCGACCTCCGCCACTTCGCTCTAATGACGCTTATTTTGCCTCTCGCTCGGGCGACATTCATGTCGCCTTAAAGATGTGAACAAATTGATTTAGCTTCTAATCTGACGACGAATTAGATCCGAACTCAGTCCGATAAAGTGAGCAAGTCGCTTTAATTTGATTCGTCACTTAATTTAATAACATCTTTCTCTGGGTTTAAGGTACTGTAAAAATAATATCAAAATATATTTAGTATTTTATGTTAAATATTTTCGCAATATATACTCGTTCGGAGGCTGTTGTTATTTATGAAATGCAAATCAACTTAGCAGTACAATTATTTACTAATCAGGTTGCACGGGTTTTTTGACACATTACACAATAAATTATAGACAAGATTTCCACGAACGTTCCGTGTGTCAAGTGTTCGCTGACCTGAAGTTTTTCCTTGAGGCGAGTCAGCGCCTTAGCAAAACAGGCAATTTACGCGAGCCTATAAGTAACAAGGTTCATTAAGGCCGTTACAAAGTGGCGCGGGCGTTCTTAAAGCGAATGGCCCTCGAGCTTGCAGCTTTCATAATGGCCGTACGAGCCGGCCGAGGCGCCGCGCGCGATTTAATGAAACACCTGGAGAGGTCGTGCCCGCTTCCGTTGCATTAATCTCGCAGCCGCCGGCCTCTCGCCGCTGTCATCGGTCGCTACGCCTCTCTTTATTACGGCATAAAACATCGTACGGATCATCACAAACGCTGCTTAACGTCACTCAAAACATATGTTTAAAACCGTAGGATACATTTTTGGAAGTGATTTTAAGAGAATAAACTCCTAAAGTAAATTTGCACGAAAGCGTGCGCCACATAAAAACAATGAAAATTTCAGTGCCGCCGCCGTATATGGTAACGGATCGTTTGCGTCTAGAGATTAGCGTTTAAAAGTGGGCAACTAATATTAAAGCCGGGATAAACAACGGGCGGTCGGCCGGCGGCGGCGACGGCAAAAGTGGCCGAGATAACTCCGTGCACGAATGCATATTTTAACGTTAAGCTACGGCACCGCGATGCAAACTTGTTGGAAACTTCACCAGAGTGAATAATTCTTAGTTTAAGGCTTCTTCAAAAGCGTGTTTTTGCCCGGTCGACTCGTATTGTTCTCTCGGCGAGGAGAATAAATATTTACAATTTAATAGCAGAAGGAGGCGAAACGCAAACGCAGCTTGAGGCTCGTGGCGCGAACGTCGCAGCGGTAAGGCGGTGGGCGCAGTCCGCAGGCCGAGATAAAAAGTGCGGAGCAGCGCGAGACGTAAACACGAGCCCCTCGCGCGTGACGGCTCATTAGCCACTCCCTCGCTCTTCTATAAATCATTTTAAATTCAAATTCTACTTACTTTCAGAATTGACTTTACTTACCTAATTCCCGTCCCTGCCGCAAAATTTTGCAAATTAGATTTCACCTTTCCCTCGTTTCGGCTTGTCAAAAAAAAATTATTTGTGGCATCCGCAATCAGCTCGAGATCATGGCCTGGTTAAATATTGTTACCCACAATAAACAATTGTAAATAAGATTCGATATGATTTTCTACGACACAGTGGTTTCTCCTTTTTACTGTGTCTAAAGGTAAAAAGAAAGAAATAGGCAAAGGTAATAGAATTAATTTTTAAAATATTTATTTATCTCTTTTATTCAAATAAAAGAAAATATGCAGAGAGCCACGTGCTTTGAATATTTTTAAGGCACAGATGCTATATGAAGTCCTTACGTTTATTTATATACAGGTGGAGTTGGCACTTCTCACCGGCCGCTTCTATTCCCGTCCCCGTTTGACATCACGAACATTTTTGGCAGCCGCATACGTGCCGTGTGCGTACAAGTGAGCCCGGAGTGCGGCGTAAGCGTGTCATTCATCGAATCATTCGCCCATTGTTTTCTTCGCGTGTCGATTTGTCGCGGCTCGTGTGGGGTCAGCCAATAGTGAAATAGTCTAGTACGGCATAGCGCGCGCGTTACGCTGACCGCGTGCCGTCGACGGCACGTCGCCAATACATCGCCGATACATCAGATGTGATCGATAGATCGATTAGCGACCGACATTCCTCACTCGGCGCGTATTCTCGATATCCTATTTGATTTATACATTTCCCTTAACAATACTACAAAGCTAATATCGCCGCGCTCGATTGATAACGATTACGTGTACTAAAACACACACCTACCTGTTTCATGATGAATGATAAAAATTAAGGGTAATGTTTCTGTAATGGGGCTTTATGGTTTAAGGGTTAAATTAAATACCACGTCGTCGTTATATATCGGTCGGACGTGGGGGCCAGCTGAATCGGCTGGAAGGAAGACTGCGTGAGTCGACTGTCCGCGCAGGCCGTTGCGCTGCACTAGAGGATTGTTCGTTATGCGCATTACTGTTGCCGAGTGCACTCCATCCCACTCGGCTCGACGAGACATATTCACTGCTTACGTTTTGTACCTCGAATTGCCGATTTCGTTTGAACTTACAAGTTCAAAAACCACCTCAAGTAAAATGGAATTTACGATAGTAAGAAACTGACTCCCGCCATGCCTCCTTTTGTGTTGCAAGTGCGCATTGTTGTATGATAAAAGACAGGTCGAGGGAAGCGCGCTCGGTTTGCTCCACACTATCACAAAAATGTTATTAGTTTTGGTCGGTTATTGCCCACCCGCGACCACTCAACCCTCTGCACTCCCTACAATATTTGCAACCTTCTTCCCGTGAACTTTTTTCAATCGTATTACGGTATCTTTTTTATTTGTTGTGTTAGAGTTTTAAAACGTAATTCCAGATAATAAACACCACTAAACTAAGATTTCTAAATACAATACGCTTGTTGATTTGCAATGTTGATGCTGTTTAACCATAACGTACCATAAGTACCGCAAATTTTTCGGGCTCGATTTTAAATGGTATAAAGACTTGGTTTCTTGTTTATCTTTACTCCCGGTAGCAATTCGTATATACTTCTCATTCATCGACAAGTAGCGAATATTTTTAATAAACATGAAACTGACAACTTAAATTAAAAACTTGAAAAGGTCGATTAAGTTAGAACAGATGCAGTCGCATCGAGCACAGAAGCGTACGGACAGAAGTGATCGGCTCGCAATTAATGTGATAATAGAGGCGGAGAGAGGGCGGCCATCCGTCTCGGCGACGAGGCCATTTGTATCGGCGCTGCCATCCGTCACGCTAATCGCTGTACCTGCATGTGCCCGATATCCGTTACCGGGACAAAGTGTAACGTGCTACCTCGCTTTAATAATGAGCCAGCTTGTAAAACGAGCATATCCCTTAAATCTATGCGTCCGACTGCTCGGACCGCTGTTGCGACTCTGACGTCACTGGACACTGAAGAGAATAAAATGCATTTTAAATTTGTTGATATCAATTTCAATTCTAACTTTTCCGCTATAACATTTCGATACTTTAAATAAATACCTAGTTAGTTAAATTGAATTTTATATTATATTAATATTTGTTCTATAATAAAAGGCACGCAACATATGTCGTCGAGGACGTCAACGTCAAAAAAGATGTCGTCGAGGTTTTTACCAATGGCAATATTCATTAAAAAAAATAAGCATTCTTCTCACTCATTCACACATTTACACATCCACACACGCACACGCACACACTTGCGCGCAGCACTTCTTAAAATATTTATGTCTGGCTTAAAAATAAAATCTGTAATGGCTTAATGTTAAATTAATGTTCTTTTATAGTAATTTAAGGTTTTGTACAACAAGCTGTAGATTTGTTAATAAATAAATATTTACAACTTAACATCTTGATTGTGCCCACCATCTCACCAAGCGTCCAATGTGTAATTGACAAAGCTTGTTTTGTGTTAATGGCTCCTAGCTCGATTGGGATGTTCGATCCCCAACCCAGTTTACTTTAAAGCTATATTTTTTTAAATAAATTTAAGTGCCATTAGGATTCTTGATTTTTTTGTATTAAATCTAAAATATTTAATTGTCCACTAAAATATTAATTATATTATTCATTTTTACTAGGATTATTTGTGTCTAGTTGTGTTTCCCCTCTATTTCATATAAGTACTTTTCCGGTTTTCTGACAACTTCTATTTGGGTATTTAATTCACTTACAACGAAACATGACATCAGAGATGTGAGCAATACGTGGAAAACATAGTTAATGTGCGCGAGTAGGCCAGCACGTGGGCCGAGCTGACCTGCCGCCGTTGCATCATCATAATCGCCGCACGCCATCGCCGACAAACGACACTTCGATAGACCGAGCCGAGTTTTCATAGTTACTGTTCGAGTACGTGATCACCCATTCAAGCTTCACGAATGGTTCTCTAGAAATCGAAACTCGGTTAAAGTAGAGTGCTGTGAATAACAGGAAATAATAACTTGGTCCCTGGCTCGAGCGAGAGGACTGTCCAACTAACATTATGCCTGCCGTTAGTTAATTTAAATGTAACCGACCGCCTCTACAGCAATGGTACGTTTCGCCAAACTTTAATAACTGGCGAAATTCGTAGCGCCTGCATCTGATGCCGCTGCCGATAGATCCGCGGCGCACTGTTTGCTTTTAATGTTTCAATGAGACGTTTCAATCCGTCATTCACGTGTCTGCCGGAGTGATTGAACGTTTGTCATGCACGAGATGAAAGCCCGGGACCAATCGATAATCACCTTCCAAAATATTCAAAGCTGCTGTTACTTGCAGCCTCGGCTATCGTTGTTCTTTTTTAATATACTAAAAATCTTTTGAAACCCAATGTATTATTTAAGAAATAAAAGTGTTTTTTTATTAATTAACGTTTCGACAAGACTTGAGAGGGTTAAACAGCGAATACGAAAATTGGATATTTCAAAATACATATAACGTCTCAATTTAAGTGACGTGATGCATATGGTCTATACTTATGTTGATCTCTAAATAAGTATGACGAATTACATCTGATCACGATTACCATGAATAAAGACGTGTGTTGATATCGTTGTTTTTGTTGTTGAGTTGCAATAACATTGAGCCCTGCCTACACTGGTAAAGTTTGCCAATAAAATCACGTACGTAGAAGTATTACGGGGACATTATTAGCGCGCTAGTCCCATCTGGAACGCAGAATATTATATATAAAGCTTGTGTAAATAAATACTTTCTTTAAAATACGATAAGCGTTATTTCGTTTTTTCAGCATGACATAAAATATGGCGCAGAGGCGGCCGGCGTGCGGCGATAAAACGTCCGCGAAGCCCTTCCCGTCACGTAGTGCGACAGTTAATTACGCGGATGTAAATAAATCATCATAGACGGATGCGGCAGAAGGTTTCGATTCAGAGAGGCAATTATCTCTTGCCTCATTTACGCTAAAAATGAACGACTACAGCCCGCGCCGCTCCCGCAATTATATGACGTATACTGTCGTATACTTACAAGGAAATTTTTTGTAGAATATATACATTCAATAGCAACGTTCCGCGCTCCTGTGAGCACGATGAGCCTAAGCTCATAGGGATTGGACATAATAAAATATTTCAAAAATATAACAATGAAGGTGCAATTGACAGCAGCGTGTTCTTTTTACTTTCCTTCATCAATATATCATGTATTAATGTTCAGATGATTCGGTTTATTGAGTTAACAACGTGTTAAATTTTAATAAACATAAAATTACAACTATTATATTTGTGCATTCCAGGGCCGGTGTAACCGCGAGAAGCCGCCCTGCAAGTATTTCCACCCGCCCCAGCATCTCAAGGATCAGCTGCTCATCAACGGGCGGAATCACCTAGCACTGAAGAACGCTCTAATGCAGCAGATGGGCCTGACTCCGGGCCAGGTGCTGCCTGGCCAAGTGCCGGCTGTGGTTAGTACCACCGCTATGCTCTGTCTCTCTCTCTTTCACACTAAACAAACGCTTCGAGCGATCGGTCCTCAATAGGTACGTACTCAGTGCACGCAACACGCAGCTTTCGGTGTACTCGCTATCTCCCTTTAAGCGTTCTACTTAATAAAACACGTAGACTTTTGAAAGCATCCCGTTTAAGTTGTGCCCCGCACAGTTCAGTGTTAGCTGTGTCGTATACTGCATTCGAAATGTGAAATGTCTCGCCGATGTTTTCTTTAGGAACTAAATTAACCCAACTACTTAACCGAGTTGTCTTAGTAACTTACATGTTGAAAGTTAATGATAAGTTACGTACTCTGTTTGAAGTGATACATCTGCGTACAGTTCAACCGCTTCAATTTAAAGTTTCGCCACGAGAGATGGCAAGACGAAACGATTCTAAAGCAGGCGATGTGATATCGTAGCGTATCGTTAGCGTAGCGTATTGTTGGGCACAACTTAAACTTCGCCACCGATGGCCGATCGCTCCCCACTCGCTTGAGCATGTTTGTATAATTTGTTCCTTAAGTGGCATGACTACTCTCCAAACTTACATTTGTATGAACTGGGTAAAAGTGGTAATGCAAATTTAATCACCGATACGTCATATTCCTCACTGTTCTCACTTTCGCTAAGGCCGCGACCCGTCACACCTCGGTGTCGCTACTCGCATGTCCGTCCAGGGATAAGAACCGATAAAGTCGCAAGGCGAGTAGTGGTGGGAGGGCGGCGGAGTCCTGTCCTCGCACGATGAGTAGCGTGTTTGTGTGGTTTTGTGTCGAGGTGGGCGGCGTGAGCGGCGCGGGCGTGGCCGCGGGCCACCTCGCCGCGCTGGACCCCATCAGCCTCGCCTTGCTCGCCCCGCAGGTAACCGCCGCCGAGCGCCTTGCACCGCCGCCGGCTACCGAGCGCCACCTTCCCGTCTATCACTCTGTACGTCGCATTTGCTCAATATTCATATTCGACTCGCATTCGATCCCGTCCCACTCTCCCTACACACCCCTCCTCCGTTCGTTCCTTTATCCGTATATTTGTGGTGGCCGGTGGATAGCTCGGACAAAATACCGTAATGCTTCATTTACCGATCTAATTTTTCGAATCTATCTAAAGATGCATGCAATAGCTTATTATGGCTAACGTAAATTGATAATATATTTATTAACACTGTATTGTAAAGCGTCACCGGTATAATGGTTGCTTTTGTAGTTTTATTTTGAAACCAGTGCTTGCAAATAAATTATTGAAAACAAAAAATGTATTGTTGATGTAAATGTACCGATGAAAGTAATTTACGGTGTGGTGAGGCAGTATGAACGTGTTGTGCAGGCGACGTCGCCGTACCTGTCGGGCGTGCCCGGCGTGGGTTCGACGTACGCGCAGTACTACGCGCCGCAGCTGGTGCCTGCCATGCTGGGTCACGACCCGGCCGCCGCCGCCGCCTCTCCGCTCGGCGTCATGCAGCAGCCCGTGCTACAGCAGAAGCTGCCACGCACCGACCGTCTTGAGGTAAGCCACTTTTCATTCATACATGTTTCATGAATTAATTTATATCGCTCTTGACCCGAGTAGTGCTTTACGATGTTGCCACGTCTGCGGGGGACCGACAAATAAGTACGTCTTTATGACTCGAATATATTAATAAGCACATTTCTATTAAGTTCAAAATATTGTCGGTCTCCTCTGCGAATTCCGGCTAAGATGCCCTTATCTGTCCCCATGTGTTGCGCTGCGAGGGCGCCCAGGCCTCGCCCGCCCGCGTGCGCTTCGCGACCAGCACTCGCTTACCCTCCCGGAATAAGGCTCACACTGTTACTGCAAAATCGTTTACGTTCAAAACGATTCCTTGAAGCTACGTCTTGTTTCCATAACTTATTTATTGAATATTGCAAAATTAATAAGATTCAAAGATTAAAAGAATCGATTTGCATCAACAGTGCGGTGTCACGAGCTTGATATCCGACATTCGAAGTTGCTCCCTACGTACAATTTTAAACAAAACGTTGTAAATTAAAACTGTATAAATATGCGACGGATGCGTAAAACAATTAAAAGTTTAACTAAACTCAAACAATCCAAAGCGGCGTCCGGTGAGAACGAATCTTTACTGTTGCATTTCATGTTGTAGTCATATCAATCCCCGACAGTTAGATACAGCCTCACCGATAGTTACATCCCTAGTGCGATGTAACTCACAAACAATGTAAATACATAGGATAAAGCCTTAGGCGCGTGTTCGAAAGGCAGTGGACGTGAAGTGAGGTCGCTAGGGGGTGGTAGTGAGATGGCGCGGGGTGGGTGCCTGCGAGCGAGGCGGCGGGCTCGGTGTGAGGCGTGTGTGGTGGTGCAGGTGTGCCGGGAGTTCCAGCGTGGCGCGTGCAAGCGCGCCGAGTCCGAGTGTCGCTTCGCGCACCCGCCGCCACCCGTGGCTGCGCACGAGGACGGCTGTGTCACGGTGTGCATGGACGCCGTCAAGGGCCGCTGCGTCCGCGACCCCTGCCGCTATTTCCACCCTCCCCTGCACCTGCAGGCGCACCTTAAGGCGCAGGCGCGCGGCGCGGTACGCCACCTGGCTGCACGCTCTCGCCTCGCTCTCGCTTCTCTTCTTCTGCTTTGTCTCGCCCGCCGCGACGCCGCTTCTGTTCGCAGAGCTTGTTCCGTTCCGTTCGGTTCGCCCGAGGCCTACACTTGCGCCACGCTTCCGTCGCACTCACGCTTCACTTTTAATTTTTTTTTTTCTCTTTCGCATAATATCACCTTACGCCGAGCTTTAGGTGTATTCTGTGCATCTATTACATCGTTATTGTTTCTGTCCCGTCCTGCGACGCTTCGCTTCACGTAGACGGCCGCCGCAGCGCAGCAGCCGGCGGCGAGCGCGACCTCGGAGCCCGGCAAGAAGCGGCCGGCACCCGCCGATCACGAGCCGCCACCGGTACAACCGCCAGCTTTGCACGCTTACCTCCGCTCCCGTCCCGCCCGCACGCTCCTTTCGCGCACCTCTCCTGCCCCGCCCGCGAGGCCGCGGCGTCCGCCCGGCGGCCGCCCCCGCCGCTGGGCGCGCGCCGCGCTCTTCTCGCGTTGTTCGACCTTTCGCCCGAAATCTTCCGTTCAACCGTTTGTTTCTCGTTTCAGATGGACATGAAAAGCGTCGGATCATTCTATTATGATAACTTCGTAAGTATTATCGCGATATCCATACCGATCGAAATTGTAATTCTCGTAATGAACGACTTATGGACTAATTTTCGTTTGCAGGCATTCCCCGGCGTCGTACCGTATAAGCGACCCGCCGCGGACAAAGCCGGAGTGCCGGTTTACCAGCCGGCGACCACGTACCAGCAGCTGATGCAACTGCAGCAACCGTTCGTGCCCGTGTCATGTGAGTACCCCGCGCCGCCATCGTCCGCCCCGGTGAGCGCGGCGAGCGTGGCGCCGACGCCCTCGCCACAAGTGGCGCCCGCGCCCGCGCCCGCACCCCCTCTGCCCGCGCCGCAGCCCTCCAGTCCGCCCGCGCAACCAGAGCCCGCGGCACCCGACCCCGGCGCCGTCGCTAAAGAAGTAGCCCATAAGAACTACGCCGCCGCGTTGGCTCTCGCTGCGCAGCACTCCGCTATGGCCCATGCGGCGGCAGCGTACAGTCAACAAATAAAAGCGCGCGCTAGCGTTCCGGGGCTCATGCGGCCGTTGATGGTGCGGCCGGGCTGGCCGCCTATGCCGGTGCCGGGCTACTACCAGCCGCCGTACATGTATGCGATGCCCCCGCCGGCGCCGCCTGCCGCCGCCGCCGCTGCAGCCGCTGCAGCCGCTGCTGTCAACCCTTACAAAAAGATGAAGACCACATAAGCTGCGCGGGCTCGCCGCGCTCGGGGCGGGAGGCGGGGCGCGGGGTCTCCCCGTAGAGACTCATATGTGTGCGACTGTCCCGCCCCGGCCTGTCGGGGCGGTTAGCGCTAGGCGTGTTGTCACGTTTGTATTGTATCACTGTAAGGACGACGCGGGCGTTTTCGACCTCGCGGATGTCTCGGTAGTTTTACGCTATATCTATTCGATTATATATTTATCTACTCACTTACCGTTATTATCTTATGCGTGTATATTTCTCGTATCTACGATCCCGGTAATAATAACGCTTGAATTGCATGACTGTACGTTTTTTATTACCTCTTGTCGATCGTCGTTAACCGTGAGTATCGTCGTACTGAGAGTTGAGCGCTTGGTCCGTCGATGCCGTCTCCCGCTACGTACACGCTTGTTCTCGAAGACGCTCCGCACGGGTGCGCTTGGCCATTGTGTCGATCCAGTACCTAGTGGTTACAGGCTTGCAGCAGCAGGCCCGCACCTAACACCGCCGCCTTCTAATTTTCGCATGGAATAGAATCCACCACCCCTATACGTTTGGCTCATCAGGTATTTTTTTCTCATTATACTAGTGGCTCCTCGTGTGTGCTATGCGTGAAGTTTTGATCGGTAGCGCTGCGGGTGTCGACGCGCGTCGCTCCCGTGTTTTCTTTCGGTCGCACTATCTTTTTATTTATTTTAACGCTTTCTGTTACATGCCTTCCCAATGACCGCTTCGGCTGTCGTCCGCATTGCAAATCTTTTGTCGCTTTTTGTATCGGGATGAAAAGGCTGTGCGCCGCCGAACGCGCCCTATGTGGTGTACACGGACGACCGCGGACAGGTAACGAGTGCCGCGTGCCGCCTCTAGCCTCGCCCCGCACCGCGCACGGCCGCCTCTAACTCCGTAGGCCACTCCGCTCACCACTCCGCTCGACGCTTATTAACGCTACAGGGATTGTGTTCAACGCGGTACTTCCTTACTGCCTAGAGCCGCTACTGCTAACCGATTCTATTCCACCGTCTTCCCGACCACGGCATCCAGAGCGCTCGTTATAACCGGCAAGCTTCTTATGGGAGAAAAGAAGAAACGCGTACAGCGCCTAATCGATCACCTGCAAATTTTCGCTACTGCCCACCGCCTGTATGTTCACCTCTAGCGATACGACTGAATATAACAACATGTTAATCTTTAATGCCTGTTGCCTCCATCCGACGTTAATTATTCTGTTGACTGTTAAAATACACATGCTTCATACTTCTTTGCATTATCATAACAAGTAATGTTTTAATATGGACTTGGTTTGACGCTTCTTTATAATTAGAAAAGTGGAGTTCACTTCGAGCGATTTACAATTCTGTAATCTCTTTACAAGCTTTCAACATGTATATCATGCCCTCGGCGACATAAGTCTTGTTAGCCAACGCAACCTGTCTTTGAAAATTCACCTCTTCCGAAACGACAACACAACATGCTATTTGTCGTAGTTAAAATTAAACGAGTCGCATTCACAATCCTTTTCCTCGACGTTAGTCACGTACAAAAATACTTCCGCTTCACTTGTATGCATTATTATAACCGAATGTTATGTTAATATAAAATATTGCTTTAATGTCGCTTCCGTAGAAATAGAAAGATTTATTTTTCGCATCAAACGACTTAAAAAATTCTTAACTTCATGTACGAGCTTTAATAATTCAGGACTCTTTAAAGGTCACGTTAGTTCGATGACGCAAGCTTTATGTGAATCAAGCTAAAAGATATCGGAATCGCGAATGAATGACGACATTAACAAAAATAACGACATTCGTGGTCACCGTGCTAAGCAAGTTATAATCGACTATGGTTTCAATAGATGACGCTGTATAATATAAACGTCATGGCGTATTTGTGTGACGCACGCGTATGTGACGCTGGATGCAACAGAATAAGGGACCCGATGCAAGCTTGTCGAGCGTTCACATGTTTCGGTGTAATCATTCCATCGTCCATCAAAGTCATTGTGCTGTAACCGTACCAAATATATGTTAAATCGAACAGTCAATGCTACAACCTACTTGAAAACTTTTAGTTTATATAGCGAGACGTACTAGCTTTCAAAAATGTGGAAGAAGTCACTCTACAGTATTGCCTTGCTTACACCCGGTAAGATATAATCAGCTTACTATGATATCCTCAGTATAAGTGATCTCCTGTTCTCGAGCCTATACTGAAGCAGCGCTCCCGGACTGCATGGCCCGACTCCGCGGCGTTGTTGCCTCCATTCATACTAATACATATCGCCGAGTGCCGCTGTTTCAGTAAAGGTTACATATGATTACTATAAATTAACGAAGCCCGTATTTGTCCTGTTAAAAAGTTGACTCATTACAAAGCTTGCAAGATAAACTTCTCATTTTCGAAAAGCATAAATACTTTGCACCTTACTCTGTTTATGTTCTGGTTAACTTTTTGACAGATATTTCTGAAATTCACCTTCCGCTTGTGTCAACTATCAACCGCAATAAAGGGGGTCTGTCGATATTCAATTGTTTTCAAATTTAAATATAATGCATAAACACTTTTTAAGATGCGTATTTGGTAGTTGAAACGGTGGTGAAGTAAGAAACCTCCAAGTGTTGGTCTATGTGACGGAACCGACTTAATTGGTACTCGAAAGACGTTACAATGTGCTCTTTGTATTTGGACCAATTATTCACTTGGAGTTTTCTTTGCGGCAACGCTTAAGTGCTTCGCTAGGCGGCTTCCGTTCCCGCTTACGACTCGTCGAGGCCTCTCTGATGCTTATTTGAAAGTACTCACCGTAGTCGTAATTAATATACTTGGTTTTTCTTTTGTTTGTCGTACAGTAACCGCACTCTCTAATGGTCATTATGTTGCAGTTTGTACTACCACTAACATGTCACGTCCAGAACTGTCATGTAAGCTAAAGGTATAAATTTAATTTGTCTTTTTACATTATAACCCTGCCTACCTACCGATACCGACGAGCATGACCGTGCCTCACTGAGCCTCTCCGAAGACTGGCCTCGCCACAGCCGACCAGACACGTGTCGTAACTCGCTCCCCACACAGCCTCTTAGCTTTATATAGCAACAGTTGGTATTTATGGGAACACTTTGGACGCTACAGAACCTATAGACCGCCCTCGCCCTGGTAAAAGTTGTCTAGCATCATGCTTTAGCTTTTTTGTAAAATATAGTCACGCTTAAATGAGATTGGCTGCGCAATAATGATTATATTTCAAGCGTTCTGCATGCCATTTAGATATTATATATTCATACCTACTATGTGCATAGAGCAGCATACCTTAACACTACCTTCTGCCCGGTTGCGGAACTCTCGATACTGCAGACAACACCAAGCCCGCGAACCCTAAAGCCGTGTAAAGACTCCGTTAGAGCACAGATGTTACAATATAAAAGTGACACGCCCCCGGACCGGGGCGCACGCGCCAATCAAAGAATGCTTGGAAGCTACAATCATATTGTGCAACGAATCTTGTAAAGTTCTTGTAATATTAAAGCAGCGACAAGATTTGATTCCGTACAGTTTCGCCTTCCTTGTCTCCTCTTTCGTTTTGTACCAGCCTGTAGCGGTTGAGAAACTACACACGCATTTGCTAATCGTCGGTCCTAACATTGACATATTACAACTCCACTGTAGTCCGTTAAACTCCAAGCTCTTTGATATTACAAAAACTAAATGAGCGTAATTTTCAGAAGGCTGTGCAATGGAGATAATGTTCAGTGTCAGACGTATGAATGTCCAAAAGTGATGATATAGAGATAGCATTAACACTATTAATATTAATTATAACATTCATAAACCGTCAGGATCCAACATTATTTTATTAATTTGTTCCTCTTCATTTCCAATAATCATTTATATTTCAAAGTAGTCAATAATAAATTATATGGACTTCTGACTGGAAAGTGACTGTTTATGAAGTAGCCTTAGGTTATTTCAACAGTCATACAGGGGACCCATAATAAAAGCCACGAATATATAACTCGATAATAACCCGAGTGAACATCAGACCAGAATAAATAGATAAATATAAATTATCCATTAAGAAAATTAATGTGATCAGACAATGAAGTATTCAACTTAGGGTGAAGAATCATAAAAGGCCGTGGATTGTAACAAATAACTTCAATAAGACATACCTCATGCCCGTGCTCCCTGAAGGGATAAACAGAGATAACTTACCATAAGGTTAGAGAAATTATTAAATTCATTTAAAAAAACATAAGGATCGTGAGCGAGCTACTATAGTTATGGCGTCAACTGTATGACTGTTAACTAAATGTATCACCAATTCCATATACTAATTTTTTTGTTATATATTTCAGTTACTGGACACCCTCCCGGTGTGCCAAGATTTTAATCGACAAGGATGCACCAGACCTACCTGCAGATTTGTTCATATTCGTGAAGGTATGTTTAAATTGGTTTCTAGCTATGAATATATAATATTTGTCAATGCCTCTAAATTACAATAAAAAAAAACTAAAAGAAACACAAAAAAAACAGCATGACTCTTCTAATAATATACATAGCATAACATTGTACAATATATGTGTAACGATTATTTTCTTTACTAGGACCGTTCCTTCAAATCGTTTTAGTCTCGCATGTTCACACCTTTTATAAAGTAGATACAATTTCAGTTAGTGGATATCTAAATTTATGTAGACATATAGTACCTAGAACTAGTCATGTTATCCTATTTTTCGGCACTATACTAGTGTTTATTATCTTTGAAATTGTTGTAATTAGTGACTAAAATGTAGATAGTATTATAGAATTACTTTATATTTGATATAAAAACTGTTGATATGACGTGTAGTAGTGCTACAGGGTCAGAGGGTGAGACGTGTGCCGCATGTTGCAGGGTGCGGGCTGCAGGTGGTGGGGTGCCGCGTGGTGGTGTGCCGCGACGCCGCCGCGGGCACGTGCCGCCGCGCCGCCTGCCGCTACTACCACATCCCCGTTCAACTGCCGCCAGCCCTGCGTCCTCCGTAACCCGATCTCTGAGTCCCGGTCACCGTACCCCACCCCTCACCTTCCATACCCCTCGCACCCCGCATCGTCTATACCTCGTCGCGGCTCCCCGACCCTCTCTCCAGTTCCGATCCAGTGACGGCTCGCATCGTCCATGTCGACCGCGCCTCTGACACACGCCGCGAGGCGAGTCTGGTCGGACGGCGGCGGCGCGTAGGTCACTGATCGTCGAAAGTAACGTAGGCGGCGGGGGCGGGGCGCGCCGCCCGCAACCCCCGCGTCGCGCCCCGCCCCCGCCTGGACCCGGTCGGCCTTCGGGAAACAGTGTGTACATATGTAGCGGGATATGGTTCTCGGGCACGGTCATGCGACTGTGATATGAATAGATTTCGACACGCCGGAGCCGTTTGAATAACTTTATAAAGATCGTCAAATAGTAGTTAGTGAGGTTTCAAATGTTTTATTACTATTGTATATTATTTTTTAAGATATAATATGAGTTCCTGTAATAGTCGGTGCGAGCGCCCTCGGCGCCGCAACTTGTATATAAGCGCGACGTACTCCGCGGTCGGTGTCCGCGACACTCGTCGGTGGCATCGCCCCACTCCTAAAGTGAGCATTTTTCGTGAGAATTATCTTAATTTTAATATACGTTATTATAATTTTGTTTCATAGATGACAAGGTTTACACTAGATTAGATTAAGTGACAGTAATGAAACACCAATAGAGTAGCCGCTTTCTCCTTCGGCACTAACCGCGACGCCGGCCCACGGCGCACGTCTCGCATCGCGTTGCGTGGAATTGCTGCGGCGGTTGTGACGCCACGGAATATGAATGTTGGTATATATCTATTAGATTCAATTGACTGAGAGAAGGTAAAGCAGGATTGTATCGGGACGCGATCAATAACGTGTCCGCGCCGACGCAGGCCTCGTCGTGCCGCGCTGTGCCGTGTCGTGCCGCGTCGCGTCGTCCAGTTTTCTCACAATAGCATAGATCACGACACTCGTAGAGTGGTAGTGGCCAGACATTGGACATACGATGAACATTATCGGACAATAGGGAACCATAAAAGCATACTTCCAAGCTATTTTACTTAAATAGGTTACAAACAACGTCAGCTTTTATTTCAGATAGATTTTGCTAGATACTCATTCTTTTTCTGATCGATTCCAGACTATCGAAGCACAAAGTAATGACCGACAAACGAGTCCGACATACCTCTAGATCAGTTCGGAGCATGGAATAGCTTCCTGTATTGTTTTTCTCATAAACAGTATTAACATTATGATCAAATTAATCTCGTCGCATGTGTGTGTTTCGCGGATAGAGAGAGAGAGAGAGAGAGGCAGGCGCCCCGCGTGCGCGGCGTGTGCGCCGAGCAGTGCGCGCGGGCGTCTCGGGGCATGGAAGCCGATGCCTAACATATTCCTAGTCCATATCCTTTTGTTGATCAGTCATGCGATTAATGTTAGAATAAAATATTAATAATTTGATTTATTCCTCCCATTTAGTGGATATTTTGATAATGATATATTAATAATGAGAATATTTAAGATACATAATACATATTTGATTCTAAATCCTGATAAAGTGACACTACGTTAGTAATTTAGTCGGAGGGATACTTGTGCCGTGATTATATTTTTAGGTATATATTATAAAATAATTCCTAGCGTCGGAATTAAAGAAGTGATTAATGTGTAAGCGCGTTATATTTATTGTCGTATCGTGTAAGTGGAATGCCATATCGATAAAAGAAGAATGGCGGTGGCGGAGTGAAACTCGTTGGAGCGGAGGTGGGCGTGTAGTTAGTTAGCGTTAGGAGACGGCCCGCGCCGCGCGGAGGCCGGGACGGTTCGCTTTTATCAATACGGCAGCGACTCCTCAAACTATAAGTTGGCATTTTTAAATTTTTTGTTGAAATTTATCGTTTCCTCAATTATTTGTTGACTTTTAATTTTTTAAACAAAATTTTATGATCTGACGCATTTATTGTAAGACAATCGATTACTTTTATAATTAATTAGTGTGATAATTATGATTATGGCATTGATTGCCGCTATGAAAGAATGAAACATCGAAAGTATCCTTCCTGTTTAGAAGGGACTGTTCAGACCCAAGGTTTCTAGTGGATTTATATTTTTCTTTTGTTGTATTTTTAATGTTGCGTGTGTCTTACACATAGTATATTTCATTTTTGTGATATTTTTAACTATAAAGTACTGTTATTATAAACGCATGTGGAATAATGATGACCTAATTAAATTATCAAGAATTTATTTGTAAATCACAAAAAAAAATGTAAAACTGTAAATATATAAACAAAAAAATGAACAGTAACACAATAATTGGTAATCATGTCTGTCATCAAGTACACTAAGTTGTTTGCGTACCGTACAGTACCGTACCGTATCGTACCGTACCGTAACGTTGCGTAAGTAATGTATCGTATTGTTGTAGTAGGTACAGTCTACTAAAGGTGAACCGGTCCAGTGAACAAACTATTGATAATATTGTGAACGTTTTTTTATTCATGAGCAGTCACATAAAGTACATGACATTGTAATATGATTTATGAAATTACTATGTGATGTGATCTTCGGATCAATTTTGAGTACAGTATAGATAATAAACAACTGAATATGTGATTTGTTTATTTTATTTCTAAACCAAGTAGTGAAGGAAAGGACACCTGACATATAACTTCGCAAGAGAAACATGTTATGATAAGATTAAGTGAATAGAACCACTTGTATGGTGATACAAATTGATTAAAATTATATGTACCTACTTATATTGCATTAAACATTACTTAACAATAAATATATAAAACAAGAAATTTACCGTATTTACTATTTTCCTTTACCATAATAGGTTGGCGTGAAAAAAGAATGTTCTCTTAACCAAGACACCCAACGCTGATTCACTCGAGTGGATACTTTTGGAATGGATCGCCGTTCTGGTCACTGACTTTGTGTAACTTATATTGCCCTGGAGTTTGATAAAATTCTCAATTGACTTCAATTACGTCAAATCCCTTCAGGAGCTAATTAATATAAAATTCTGATATACTATAATCTGTATCTGTATTAAATATACTATTAGAATGAAAAAAGGTAAGCAAAAATAAAAAGATATAGAAGCTAACATATCAACATAAAAACAAATGAAAATCTTAAAATTGTAGTTTTTAGAACCTTAAGAAGAGGGCAGGGTCTTGAAAGTCGTATAGTATATTAGACTTTATTAAATTAATGTCAAAGGACGTTTTTCAATACAGTTTCATTTATTTCAATATAAAAAGCTTTCATATTTGTTGATTTTAAGATCTGTCAATTAATTTACAATTTTTCTGAGACCAAAGACCTTACTCGTTAAAAAAGATTGATCAAATGTAGAATTTTTAAGAAACCCACATTAAAACTTCATGTTATATAATATAAAAATAGAGGAAGAGTTAATTATTTTTGCGAAATATTTGAACATAGTTTATTTTAATCAAACAATTTTCTTAATTCTACGGTTGCCTCAGTAGATTGCAAATAATTAATAAAAAAAATTTAATCAGTTGACCCCAAAATACTTAATGCATAACTATTTTTCAGAGGTTAGAGATTATTGTAATTGGAAGTTATACATAATAATTACTATTAAAGCAACATAAATTTCATTCGGTTTGCCTTAGTTGATTAAAAGACGTGCAGGCAAGAAAGTAATATTCCGTTCCCTCTTCTAGAGAGTGGCGTTCTAATTGGAAAACAAAGCCCTTGACCCAGTTTTCTATTAGAGCACGGGCAAATGTGTTTTATTTCGTAAGTCCCTAACGGCATAGATGACATCATGCATTCCTTCCCCGCTCTGTTAATACTTTGGATATTTGTAACAAAGAATGTAAAAGATTTTAATAAATTGTAATATTTAAATATAATAGCTATCAACCTGATATATAGCACACAGTGAGACTTCTTACACACTGTTTTGTCCAAATCATTATTTTATAGAAGGTGACAAACGTACAAGCGGTTCACCTGATATTAGCTGACGACTACCCAAAGACATCTATAACAAGAATGAAGTTCAAGAAACGCTATATACTTATAATGCATGGAGGGGATAGTCAGAAAATAGGATATTCCTTTTTCTTAACCATCCTTTTTACATTCTTTTCCGATAAGGAATTGACGATAATCTTCCGTATCAGAGAAGGAAGGGAAGAGGGC
>JAABKM020000001.1:2935955-2974266 GCA_016277805.2 Papilio aristodemus | reverse complement strand
TGTGGAATACAGGCGTGAGATATGTTTTTTTTTTAGTTTTTATTATGTTTTCATCCGTTTGGTCAATGATACAAACTAATAGATGAATGACAATAATATGATAGGTTTTTTGATATTCCATAAACAAATTAAACCTTAATTAAACATATATATCTAAATCTGATAGTTTGAAATAAGTTTGAGTCCGGTTTGAATTTCGAATCCTGCCGTTAAAACTATAATTTAGCATAACCTTCATTTAAAGATAACTCTGATGTTATACGTAGAATTGAAATAAAGATATGTAGTGATTTCTACCCAAACATGTATACTTTAATAACACACTTTTAGCACAGGTGTATAAAAATTGTCTATACTTCTGGGTCACAGGCGTGATTACTTTTATTATCTTTAATAAGCGTTAATAAGCAAAAAATATTCAAATATCTTATCTTTATATTTATTAAAACTTATATTTATCTAAAAAAAACACTCATGCCTATAAACAACCAACGAGACCATTGCGTTATCAAAAAAACAAAAAAAAAAGGAAAAAAGGACCAAGAGAACTCAAACAATACACAATCCCATTGTACCGAAATTACAACGTTGTTTTTGTTTATTACAATTTGCACATTTGCCGAACTTCAGTCTGCTTTGGCACGTTTTCGGCAAGCGGTTACATCACCGTGACGTCAAACTATCAAAAGAGGAAACTTCTCCGTTATCGCTATAAAGAATAAAAATGTATATAGATACAAATACAGTAGTCTAGGACATCTAGATAAAAGTTATTCAGTACATTGAAGTCAATACACTTGCAACCTTGCAATGCTCTTTACGACTCGTGTCAGATAAAGACATAGGGCATAAAAACATAACAACTTTATAAGTGCGCAGAAGTAAAATATAAAAGATCTTTAGGTGTGAATCCTTGCCCAGTTTAATGAAGCAAGTCAAAAGTAACAAAATCACGATTTAAAATACATATTGTACAAAAACTATTTTAAAATACAAGTTTTCGCCGAAAAAACTACGTTTTCCGTTTACTGTATTTGTAGGGCATCGTCCACATAACTGATTTCGAATAAAAATCACTTACCCTGATAAAAAAATAGGTTGACATTGAAATTACAAGAATTAATTATGTTCGATATTAAAATTCTTTTAAAATATATTGATTAAGATTAAGACGTTATTGCACATCTAACTTATTTTACATTAATCCTTTTATGAAAACTAAAACTTTTCATATCATGATAGACGCCTAAATTATCTGTATCATGTTGATTTTTTTAATTACAAAAGCAGATCTCGGTTGTCATACGGTGATCGGTAACAGGTATTCCTGGTGCATCTCAGTATTAAAAAATCCGGAGCGCAAGTCAATCAGCGTGACGTCACTCATCATAAATTATGGTCAACAAATTACAGTGTATGATCGTGTCGAATGCAGGTTGCGGATCGTGCATCGATTTTCGAGAGCGTCGCGGCGGCGGCAAATACGCGACGTCAGCGAGCGGCGTCGCTGCTACGACTGGCGCGCCGCGCTGTCCACCCCGCACCCCGCCGATCCCCGCGCCAACCATCAGTTTGTTTTGCTGTATTTTCGTTGTTAATCATTCTCCTTGACCTTGTGCGACGCCGAGTGGTCCACTGCACACGACTACGCACCCCTCGCCCTCTTCATCGCCCGCGCCGCCGGTCCCAATGTATAACACGTGCTTATTTCCAAATTGCATTCATTGCCTGCATCTCGCCTAGTAGGAAACGCCTTTTTGATCTTTACGGTGTAGATGTTTTTGAATGTATAATTAATCCAATGACTATTTGTTCAACTTATCAACTCATAAAACATATAAGTATTAATCGCCCGTAACATTAGAGGTAGGCAGAGATAACACATTTTCATTTTGCCCGGTTTTAGCACACTTCTTTCGCTTTTTGAACATTCATACTTTTTTGAGCATTTATACATGCTCGTCGGCTATGGGTACTCTTAAGACCGCTATTTTTATTAATCATGTAAATCTGGTCCTATTATGTGGACCTTATTTTCGCCTAAATTGACTTCTACCAAGAACACTGCCACTCATTTTCGGAACATAATTTTCTATTGCCAATCGTCTGTCTTTCATTTGCCTTTGTTAAGCTTTCTGATAACTTTCCTTTGAACTTTATCGCCCAGCATTGGATACAAGTTTTCTTAGTCCCTATATGTATGTAAATACTAAGGATTTACAATATTTTTATCTTTAATTTTTGTTCGTTAGTGTTTTTAAATTTTATACTTGCTACTCAAAACAAAGCACGATTCTGTTTTTAAAACATATAAGACATTTGTAACATTCTTCCCATATTTTCAAAATTCAACAAAAAAAATGAAAACAGCTCATGTGTTTTAAGGGAATCGTTTTATGCCAAGAATTTATTCAAGAACAGTAAAGTTACAAACTAGGTATAACTTAAGAATTAAGTGGTAGAAATGGCTTTAAGGCAAGAAATCATTCAATTTAAAAAGCAGTTGTGAAATAAAAGTCCTCTGATGATAGCCATCGCTTTATGGTCATACGATCTCATAAAAAAAATTAGGAAGCCGTAGTGTTCAATGATTAAAATTAATACGAAAGGCAAGCACTACATGGGATAGATGGGAAACGCACAAATGTTTACTTGAGAAAACTGTTAAAGGCGCCATCTATTTCACTAAAGTAAACTTATACTTGAAAACGCCATCTTTGCGATAACAGTGAAATTAATATGCCAAGTTACTGGGATCTACTTAACTTTTAGCAAAATCCTAAGATGATGAACAGAGATGGACAAAACTCTTAACTCATTTAATTAGTTTAATAAGTTAGTATTAGCTTAATACGGAAATAAAAGTTAATTCTAATAAAAACAAAAGTTGGCACCAACATCAATGAATTAATTCACAGACTTAAAAATTTTATCAATTCATATAAATTTTTGAATTTAAAATTAGAATAAATGGTAACCTATGAAATTTAAAAAAATTGTTTTAATCCAAATACATTAATGGGTATTAAAATAATGCAAAGTTTATATTTAGCTCCTTGCTTAAAAAAAAATTCTAAATTCTTTCTAAATTTCTTTTTTTATTTTATTATTTTGAGTGTAATAAAATAATTTAAATAATATAAATGTACAATTACTTCATACAAAAATCTTTAGTTGTTACCTATCAAGATTATTTACATTTTATGAGTTTTTAAGTCATATATAATTTTTTTATATTATTGTCACTCTTAAAAATTTTTAGCATTGTTTTTTTTTTACCAAAATAAAATTGTTTATAGGGCACATATTTAAGATAAATAATAAGCATTAAAAATATTTTACGTTCATAAATCCATCTTGTTTTATAAAAAATAATGGTGATAGATTCTCAATTTACTAGAATTCTGAACCCTCTATTGTATAAGTCTAATCTATATATACAAGAATAACTCAGAGTATACTAACATAAACAACAATATTAAGCAAATAAAAATATTAACACGATTTTTATTAAATTGCTTTTATCTAGACGTAAAGTACAATTGTTTAAATAACGAAGCGACAAGTACTTAATAAGTGCCATTTCATAAATGTTATAAAAAAATATACTTGCCTGTTTCCCTCGAGGGCTCCATCCTCAGCTGTTTATTTTAATTTATTTATCACCTACAATACCACTTTCATATATTAGTTCAGTCACAACGATGAACCTGTCAGTAACAAGGTCGTTGAACTAAATATACCTACAAATGCAATTATATCCACTGTTCTAACCCAAAATCATGAATATTGTATGAAAAACACTTGATTTATAAAACTATCTACATCAAACTGATATTACAATAAAAATACATTAAGTTCAATAAATACAATATTTTTAAACTTAAAAAGAGTCTATTTCCTTTTCCTTACACAAGTGACAAAACCAAAAACATATAGCGTCACGTCATCCAAATGTCACTTTGGTTGTTATTTGTTTGGTAATAGACTAAAACCACCACCATAAACAGGACAAGTAATATTTTTTGAGATATTTAGATTTTCCTTTGTTTAATTAAAATATATTATACACTTTACAATAATAAATTCAAGCAAACATATAATATTACAGTGCTTTTGGTTTGAATAAGAAGTAAAGATTGTGCAACACTAAAAATATGGCCATATGAGATAATATTTCCAAGAAAATAAGGAGTCTTCCTAAAGAATTGATTTGATTGTTTTAAAATTTCCTAAAATTTAATGTAATATGTGTAACTTTTTCTAAAAAAAACTTTTCTGTGTAACCTTACAAAAAATACAAAAATGTTTTGAAAGCTTTAAACTATAACGACAATAGTTAGAACAAAGACGTAAATGTTTTCTGTTAAATTTTCATTTAATTTATTACGCAACTGTTGTTGCTTATAATTATTTCAAAAATCATGACGTAGATTTTATGAATTTCGGTGCCACTTATAACCACATCAAAGATCTATAATAACATATTCCAAATGGCTTAAAAGTATACTACATTTAATACATTACTTTGAAATGGTAGGTAAATTAAAAAGTATTGTTGGTAACTCAGAAACATGTTTGCGTAGATACGTATTAAAGACCGCTACCTAATAAATAGAATGAATTTATTGTCACTGTCTTCATTATTCCATAAACTAACTAATTAAATGTTCACCTTTTTTGGTCTCACTTCATATTATTAAGTGTATAGTTTGAAAAAATCTAGTGTAGTGAAATAAAGATTAATTGTTACCTAAAATAAGTTGTGCTAGTAAATAAGGATAATATGGAGAATAAATGTGATTTTCATTATCCTCACACTTTTGTTTTGCTGGGAGCGTCGGGAGATTTGGCAAAGAAAAAAATTTATCCTACAATATGGTATTTATATAGAGATAATCTCTTACCGAAAAGCACGAAATTTGTAGGTTATGCCAGAACTAAGCAAACTTTAGAAGATGTACGAGAAAAATGCAAAAAGTACATGAAAGTGCGGCCGGGAGAAGAAGAAAAATTTGAGGCTTTTTGGGACGCTAATACTTATTTATCAGGAACTTATGACAAAAGAGTGGATTATGAATTTCTTAATCAACATATAAACAAATTTGAAAAAGGTCCTGTGGCCAATAGAATTTTCTATTTGGCTGTACCTCCTACAGTATTTGAAGAAGTAACAGTTAACATTAGAAATGCATGTCATGCCATAAAAGGCTATACTAGAGTTATTATTGAGAAGCCCTTTGGAAGAGATGATGCAAGTTCAGAGAAATTAAGCAACCACTTGGCAGGATTGTTTAAGGAAGAACAAATTTACAGAATTGACCATTACTTGGGCAAAGAAATGGTACAAAATTTAATGACAATAAGGTTTGCTAACCAGATTTTTAATCCCTCTTGGAATAGAGAGAACATTGCATCAGTTCTCATATCCTTTAAAGAACCGTTTGGAACTGAGGGACGTGGAGGATATTTTGATAACTTTGGTATTGTCAGAGATGTGATGCAAAACCATCTTCTTCAAATTTTATCCTTAGTTGCTATGGAAAAGCCAGTAACAATGCATCCAAATGATATTAGAGATGAGAAAGTTAAAGTACTCAGACACATTCCGCCCATAAAACTGAGTGATATTTTAGTTGGACAATATGTTGCAAATCCCAATGGACAAGGTGATGAAAAACTAGGCTATCTGGATGATCCTACTGTACCAAAAGATTCTGTCACACCAACATATGCATTGGCTGTTATGTGGATTAATAATACAAGATGGCAGGGAGTTCCTTTTATTCTTCGTTGTGGAAAGGCCCTCAATGAAAGAAAAGCAGAAGTAAGAGTACAATATAAAGATGTGCCTGGAGACATTTTCGGTCATACCAAGAGGAATGAATTAGTTATAAGAGTGCAGCCGGGTGAAGCGTTATATTTAAAACTTATGTGCAAATCACCAGGAATGAAGTTTGACTTGACTGAAACTGAACTTGATTTAACATACAGCTTACGTTACAGAGGAGCAGATGTACCAGATGCCTATGAAAGATTGATTTTAGATGTGTTCACAGGAACTCAAATGCATTTTGTTCGTAATGATGAATTGAAGGAAGCTTGGCGCATTTTTACTCCGGTCCTTAAGGATTTAGAGGACCAACGTATTAAACCGATTCCATATGTATATGGATCTAGAGGACCTGTTGAAGCTGATGTCATGTTGGCTCAAAATGATTTCAAGTATTCAGGCTCTTATAAATGGGAAAAGCCTACACTTGAATGAATTGAAATGGGACCAAACCGGTGATGGTATTTATTAATTCCTATTTTTTTTAATATTTTGACAATATGCTTGCATAATAATATTAGTTTTAAGTATCATAATAGACTTTTTTGAATCTTGCATTCCATTTTACTTGTTATGAATGGTTGTTTGTTAGAGGTCATTTTAAGGTTATTACAATCAATGTTACTGTGCCAATACACAATATTAGTATTAATATAGTGATGTATAAACTAAATGATGACAAAATTAATTTATCATTGTGATAATAATCTACAAAATTTCTTTAATATCATCACAATTTTCCATAGTTGAGTATGTAATCGCTCAATGTAATTATGCAGAGGTCATGCTTATCACCTTCAAATGCAAATCAAGTGATTGAATTTACAGTTGTTTATCATTGTGAAGTTACTTTGTGTGTGCAGGAAGAAAGTTTTATATTATAGTTTCTTGTTACATTTAGACTTTCATATCAAAAATTATTTTAACAACATGACTCATATTTGAGTTAATATTGATCTATCATCAAATAAGTAACTAATCAATTTATTATTGCTTTATTGATTATAATATAACTCAGCACTTATTAATATTTGATATATTTACTTTAAAATAATGTGTTTTAATGATATTATTTTACAAAATTAGTAATTTGAAATTGAAAATTAGCCCTCATATATTTTTATACAATGTCTTTTTCATATTATCTGTGTATATACTAAGCAATTTTATTTAATTTTTAAAATATACGATTTAATAAAATTTTACAAAGGGCAATGATTTTTTTTAACAAATGTAATTTCTTGACTTTATCCTCTTGTTGTGTTTGAAAGTGTTGTTTGAGAAATTGATGTTTTTGTATGTAAATATAGAAGTCTGGTATATGGAGAATGCCATGAAATGGTTATATTTTCGATGGATTTACACTATTTGCTATAATAAAAAATAAAACATAGTTGTACTTTTATTTACATACTACCTGAAGATATACTATGTTTCATATTGTAATTTTCAGACCTGTGGTAAGATAAAAACATAGGAATTTTCATATTACCAAAAAGTAAAGATTTAACAATGTATTTAATCCTATTGTTATATCAGGCACCAAATCCAAACTCATATTGAGTTTAAAAAATCCGGGATTCAAACCCGAGACCTCAGCAAGCAGTCGTACCGTAATATATCACAGGTTAACATTTTTCCATCATTTCTTCTGTGTAACAAATGTATTTTTTACGTTTATACAAATGAGTTATTAATTAATAGTTGTCTAATGAATTTATAATGTAAGACAATTACCAGACAAGTTTGTTCCATCAACGAAATATTTATTTCATGTAGTCTATTGTGTTAGTTGCCAATCGTGAAACTAAGATTGTCTTCTTTTGCTGCCATAATAAATGTAGTGTATGGTAACAGGTTGTTTACCTTCGAATGTGGTTGTTTAATACGCAAAATGAGCTACTAATATTTAAAACCGTTTAAGAGTACGCCGCTACGACATCATTGTACTCAAGTAATATGTTATTTCGCCAGAATTGTAAAGATTAGTAGATACACCCTTTCTTCTAGCACATAGATTCTGCCATCGACAGGTAAGTTCGACGCACTATTGGCGATCAAGTCATTAATATGAAGGTCATATTATGACGAGCCCTATTATACAATATTGAAATTTAATATACAATCTAATAAACAAGCAAAAAGCAAGGTAAAAACAGTTCCGAAAATAAAATGTATCAATTTTTTTTGTAAATTTAACGCCTTTTTTCAGTATCAACTTTTATTACTCAAGTAATATACAATCACAGAGCAAATGCGTGACTATAAATTTTAAAATGACCTCCAGTATAGTCTAGATCTAGGTCAGTGGATGTATTAAACCGTTGCAGCCTTCTTTGCACAACTTAATTTCTGATGTTTTTTTAAACTAAGGAATTTCAATTATTAGTTTTTTTTATGGATGTCCACGGGCGGTGGTGATCACTTTATGCGACCCGTTGCTCGTTTGCCCTCTTATCTTAGAAAAAAATATCACTTACATATTTTCAATACTTATGTACATATTTGACTTAATTAATGTGATACATAACCAAACGACTTTATTTTTGAGCAATTTAAACATTAATCAAACATTCTAATGCCTACGATAACAAACGACTCTCCAAGCCGTCGTTACTGCGGTTATCAGTTAACATAACACTTTGTAGCTCGAGTACAAGCACACCTATTTAAATTCAATTATACAGATTACAGCAAAATCAATCTATTTCAAATAAACGTCAAGAAACATTGAGGTCTATGTTTAAAAGATATTATATTCAGCAGTGGTCCTATAAGTAGCAAAGGACACATAAAGGGACGTAGTATAAACATAAATTATAAAATTGACTGACTCAAGAAAAGCATTCAAAACCCGTTTACTGTGGACATCGAAGACGGACGAAAACTGATGACTAATTAGTAAAATAAAAAAGGCCCAAGATTTTTCTTTTCCACACTTTTGTACCTGTTACAGGTATAATAACAAAAAATGTAAATATGTTTTAATGTAACTAAATAAATAAAATAGTAAAAAAAAGAAACCCGTAATCTGATTTTCTTTTTATGATAGATTGAGGCAAATTATATTAAGGATTTTATAAAATATGTATGTTGTTGATAATACGGGCGGAAGAATTTTTTTTAAATAAGTAAAAGCCCATGTTGTTTTATAAAAAATTGGAATTTAGAAAGAAGGATATTATTTGATTTCAATTACGTTACAAATAATTAGACCAAGTGAAATTTAAATAGTAGAACTCATTAAGAACACGTAAAGTCGAAATGCCTTATCAAATCAAATATAACTCAGGATAGCAGTGGGCGATTACTTAGAGTTTTTAATTATATAATCTGTTTGGTTAATTAGTAGCCTTTGAACTCTTGATAAAAACGTATAAAATTATTTATCGTTCTCTAGGGGGCCTCAAAAAGTTCTGTTCTTGGAACTGCATTTATATATATGAGTTGACTTACATATAACAAATATTCAACAACGGCCACCAAGTTCTGAGTAATGCATTTTCATTTAAATATACATGCATGTGTAGAAGATATATACTAATTTGTATATAAGTTTTTTGTAGCTTACAATAAGATAAGTTAAACTAAAGTATAAATTAATGCCTTCTTAATTCAGTAAATAAAATTATAGTAACATCGCTGTCTTAAGCACTTATATATCTAAATACGAATTTCAATTTGTTCGACTTTGAGCTAATTGAAGTTAACTGATCACAATATAATGTTCATTTCTCTTATGCTATACTAGAGAACGATTTCTAGACTTTTTTTTAATTTTGCTATTAAGTTTGGCAAATTATACAACTTTGAACTTTACTGCCAAAAATACAAAACATATTTAAATGATTTTGATAAATAAATAATAATTAAGACAGGATTCATTCTGTTTAGCTCTCAACAGTACAAAAAATGCAAAAAAATCTTGCAAAATGGAAGATTGCATGTATCAGAACTATTTAGTTACAGCGACATCTGTCAGTAAAACAGAGTTTATATAAAATGCTTTTTTTTTGCTTGAACATTGCAACATTGAGATGTCTGTCAGCTGAGTTTAGTTTACGTTCGTTTACGTCAGTATACGTCAATAGAGCAATGGTGGTGTTGACCTGAAGAATTTTATTAGCTATTGTTCAGTGCGTTAGGCATTTATTTTCGTCTTATCCTCTTACACAATTGTATTATACAAATTAATTTGTAATCATATAAAAATATGTTAAAATCGAGAAATGTCTAATACGATTCTCAAATGATTTTTAATTTTGTTTGTGTAAGTATCTTTGTTGTTCAAACGCAAAAAACAACACGTTCCATTTTGATGGTCACAAAATATAAATTTTAATTTTTTTTGATCTTCGCGCTGTGATCAGTGTTCTTCCATTAAATTCACATTTAATTAGGAAATCAATATCTTTAATATTTTTCTTTAATGTTTATTTTGACATGTATGTTATGTTTTTGAAATGTTTCTATAAGGGTAGGTATTATTTCATACTTAATTTAACTTTATGTTATATTTACTGATTTAGTGCTTTCCATTTTTTTTTACTTATGTAACAAACGAAAATCGTATTAATAAATTAATTCAAAGTAATAAATCATTTATAATTTGAGGTCAATTGATAAAGAGTAAACATGATTATTTAAGGTAATGTGTCGCAGTTTATCAAGCCAGCCTTATTTTTGCAGCAATTAAGAAAATTGAGTTCTCAATGCAATTTCAAAGAGATCACTAATAATAATAATAATTCTGTTTAATTGTATGATAAAATGTTATTTATGACTTCAAGCTAAAAACTACACTTAGTATAATTAATGAAAAACTTTATGTATTGTACTGAATGTATTGTACAAGTATTATAGATTTATTTGTTACAGGATTGATTAACTTGTTACAGGTTTACTTAATTACTGTTAATACAGTAATATAACTGGCCTTCCAACATGAATATATATTAAAACTTGTTTTTGTATAGATTTATTTAAAACAATCAAGATGCTTTATGTGTTCCATGTTGATGCTGGTCAAATGACCACATATGATATGAACCTTACCTTACAAAGGTGAGTAAAACAGTCTTATTTTAATTTTTAACATACTCATATGTGGTTACTTATAATTTTCTATTTCAGTGTTGCCAACTTAAAACTTGCAATAGAGAGGAAAGTAAAAATTCCAGCGAGTTCTCTTGTCCTTCTTGTAAGTGGAGGAGAGGTGTTACAATCAGATCACATAGTCTCATCTTACAGTGCTGGCACAGATACTAATCCTATATATATGTTCAGCAAACCATCAGTCAAAGACAGTCGGTTGAAACAATCCTGTAAGTAAAATATATTTTTTATATATGTTACTTTTTCCTATTTTTTCATATACATAGAATGATCTTTAACAGAACAAAGAGATATGAGCATTCCAGTTTGAATTATTGGCTTGACAAAAATATTAACATCTTAGTAGAAATGATTTTGTTTAATAAAATGAAACAAAAATACCTTTAAATGAATTTTGTATTAGTATTTGTATGTTTAATGTAAGAATTTAAATATTTTTAATGTTTTCAGTGGTGGGTGATCTTAGTCCGATTGTAGAACTTAGTACAGGAGCATTTCGTAGTGAGAGTCGCAGTGCTTATGAAGGAAAGTCTATTTTTGACTTGAGGAGTTCAGTGGAGATGTGCTGTTCGTTACCTCCGACTGTACACACAGTTATATCATGTGCGACATTAGCACAGCAGTTCAGTGACCTTGCACATGAGGTGTCTAGGAGCTGCGACCAGCTTGTTCTAGAACAACATTTGCAACATCAAGTAAGTTTAAGAAAACTGTAGCTGTAATGGTTTTTAGAAAACTCTGAACTTAACTAACAATTATATTTAGATCCTATTTTTATTAAATGATGTTAGTATTAAGTCTTACAAATTAACATTTTGCTGTAGTTTTTCTTAATTTATATGTTAAAGAAAACTAAGAATTTTTAGATTGCAAAATGTTGTGTTGATAAATCAGATCTACTTATATATGTATGGTCAAAAATATAACTGCCTCGGTGGCTCAGTGGTATCACGTATTACGTTTACGGTACCGCTGCAACGCTGGGGTCCCGGGTTCGATTTCGGGGTCAGGAAAAATGATATTGGGTTTCTTCAACTTGATATCAGTCTGGAGTTTGAAATTTGTGCCCGATATGGCGATCGGCTCGCCCCCTATCACATTATGGGACGGAAAAACATATGGCGAAATGTGGGTGCACTAGTTGCACCTCTGCCTACCCCTTTGGGGAATACAGGCGTGAGATGTGTCAAAAATATTATGACTGGATCTACCTTAGCAGTTTCAATAATGTTTTAAAACAAGAAGAGTTATGGTTAATGTATCAAAAGTTACTATGCTGTTCTATTAGTAACTTTAATTAAGTTAAAATGTCCTTTAGGGGTGGGCAGCTGTCGTCGCTAACTTAGAAGACATCTACAGTGAATTTTGTGAACGATCCAAAAGTTTTAAAGAATCATTTCGGAAACATCGTCTAAAAAAGGAAGAGTATCATGAAATGTTAAATACGTAAGTGGAAATTCATTTACAATGATTTATTAAGAGTTTCTTTAAAAAAATATATTTTTCGCATATTAAAACAACACAAAATAAAGAATTGTTGCATTGGTTTCAAATGAAATAATTTACGATTTGAATCACTAAATATACAGTGTCCCTTTGTTTAACCCTGGCCTTAAGCTTCTACAAAACTGGTTCACCTTCGTTTAACTAAAATTTATGTTAATATGTATCATGTATTAGCATTTAGTTACCTCATTTATTCAGTATTACGTGCGTAGCGATTGTTTTCAATTTGATATATTAATGTGCATTTTGTTATATATATATCAAATAATACATTTTTTTTAGTCTCAACGATGTATTAAAATCATTAAAGAAGATCCCAATCCTCCCAGCGCTTCAATTACATGCTGAAGCGCATCGGTTTTCGGCGTTCGATGTATTTGAGGAGACGGATTTTGAGGGACATCATTACGGAATGAATCAGCCTCTAGACAACAGTTCAGAGAACAGGGCGTATCAAGACTTTGGTGTTGAAGCATTCAAATTGTCTGAAGAAGATGGTAAAGTTGAAATTGTGGTATTTAATTAAAATCACACATTTTGTCACAAAACCTTTTTATACAATGACCTTCTTAATACTTTATACATATATTTGTATTTTGTTTCACATCTGCCATGAGGACTGTTCCTAGGTACTTTTTGGAATCAATCCAAAGACAAATTTCACTATCTGTCGTCTTATTAAAACTCATAAAAGCTAGCTACATCATATTGATCATGGGAATTTTTGTTAAATATTTTAGCTCAGAATTGTTTTGAAATCTAAATCATCAAAATAATATTAAAGGTCTTAAGTGTAATTAATAACTTTACTCACACATATATTTCCTGCATAGCACACAGCACAAGATAAAAAGGTTAAAGTTAACAGCATTCTTAGACATAATTATTGTAATACATAAATAAATAAAAAAAAAATAATAAATAAATACCTGATGAGTTATTATGATAGTAATTAAACTGCCTCGGTGGCGCAGTTATATTATGGTATCGCTGCAACAATGGGTTCTCGGGTTCAAATCGCAACTTAGGCAAAAGTGATATTTGTGTTTTTTCAACTCCTATACGATACTAGCCCGGAGTTTGTACCTGATATGGCGATAGCCTCGGCACCTATCACATCGTGGGATGGAACACTAGTTGTATCTCTGCCTACCCCTTCGGGGAATAAAGGGAATGGTTGTGTTTCTTTTTAATTAGGATCGAAGCAACTATCTGTCTTAATTTTGAATATGTATTAAAACTTTACAGTATTTAATCAAAAAAATCCATCTACAAGCAAAGAAGCAGAATCATCAGAAGGAATGCAACAAACTGATGAGTCTGATGAAGGTGTTCTGTTCAAAGCTAATTCATACGATGGCAAAGAGCAGCCTACGTTGTTGCATTGGATACTGGCACAAGGGAATAAAGCGTCTTTGCAAGATATCTTAGACTACTGCGAGAAGGGATTAGCTCTGGTTAGTTTAAGCGTCATATAGTAAGATCTTTTCTCGTTATGTAATTCATTTAGATAGGTATGCTGATGTTACACAATAAAAAATATTTTATTTTCACCTCATATTTATGTACTTATTAAAAAAAAGTTTTAAAAATAAGTTTCCGCCGTCAGTGTTTCAGGTTACAGTAAACAGGTTTTTACAAAACTAGCGCATACCACCTTTCGACCACATCATCATCTGATGAAAAAATAAAAAATAAATTACATCTCTATTAAATTATTAAAATTATTTGTTCATATATTGATTGTATTTTTTCAAACACTGTTTACTGTGTCATATAAAAATAAATGTGTTGTCATACTACAAATATTAAGTAAAATCTCATGAAAATGTATGTCTACAGATCGATGCTGAACCACTGAAAGAAAGAGAAGCAGAATTATATCACATATTGGAGTATGCAAATATGCATGGTTTGAAACAAATAAAGGGCATAGAGGACCGTCTGTACGGTCTGGATCAACTGTTAAGTGAAGTGAAGAAAATAGAACGGGACCAGCATGACCAAGCAGCGTCCCTTATACAGGTAAATCATACGAACCTATTAATTCCTTAAAAACTAAAAGCAGTATATTAAATACAATTACTAAATTAAAAATAAGTTACTAGAAATGGTTTCATTAATTTAGACTTTTCAGGAGCAGATTATTTCGTTTAATAACAATTACTACCTCGTTTATAAACCAATCGGAAGAAAAATCAAGACAAGTAGACCGGCGAGAATCACGGCTCATGTGATTTTTAATTTCAGTACCGTGACCGTCTGAACACGGCGTGCGACCCGTCCGTGCTGCCGACGCTCGTGCAGTCGCACTGCTGCCAGCTGGAGAAGCTCCTGAGCGGACACCAAGTGCTGGTGGACATCAGACGCCGCATCGCCAACTCTAAAGATGAACTCTCGCATATTTTGAAGGCTAGATTAGAGTGAGTATACAAGTTCCATTGCACAAATGGACGTTGTTAAAATGAAAACGATATGTTGACATGCTTTAACACCAGTGTTACTATTTGACAGTTAAAATTTAAAATTGTCTGCTTTCTTTTCCAACAGTGAACAATGTCTTTACGGGTACTGTTGGAGCTAGGCTGTGTTTATAATTTGGATGTAATATTAAATGTCCTCGATGTGTGTGTCAGGGCGGTGCTGATGATCGAGAACTCGATGTCGGTGCAGGACGCGCACGCCATGCTGTCGTTCCAGTGCTTCAACCGGCTGGCGCGGTACTTCGGCATCGTGGCGCAGCTGCACCGCGCGCCCGCCGTCTTCGTGCACGCCGCGCACGAGGTCGCCAGGCGGCGCGCCTTCTCCGCCTCGCATCTGAAGGTAACCGATCTCCTCCCTGTTATACTCTTTTACTCGATGCCAACAAAGTAAACAGAAAATAGTCTAGAGAACAGTAAACATGAGTTTTTTGCTCTTAGTTGAAATTACTTATGATTTGTCCATCGTGGGAGTGGTATTCAATCTTTTGTTGAAAGTAATCTCCGTTATAATTAGATGAAATACCCGAAAGCAACTTGTTTTAAGTTATTGTTCTTTTTTTTATCAATACGCAGCTTTGTGAAGATGTTAATTTCTGTTTGTAACGTTTCCTAGTGGGCGACGGATCTCGCGGAGAAATTGCAGAAGATCCATGGCGAGGAAGTGAATCGACGTCAGGAGTTCAACTCGTTGTTCGACGGACATTTTCTAAGGAACTTGTTCCCCGGCATGACGGAGCTGCCGCCCGCGTTCGCGACCCAAGCGCCGCCCGTGTTCGACGCGCTCCTGCCGAACATAACGGACGAAGATGTCGACTACATATCCAGTACGTTCCCGGATTTAACAAAGGATGTGCCGCACTATGATATGGAGACGACTGTGAAATTCTTTCAACAGAGGTTTGTTTCAGTATTTGTAAACAATACTAATTTATATATATATAATTCAACGCTGCGGTAGCGGATGCTGTTCTAGTGTCGGCCTGAAAAGATTGGAAAAGGCCCGTGAAAGCGGAAAGGATGATATTTTTAGCCAGTCCAAAATTTCTATGTAACTTTAAAAACTATTAAAATATTTTATTTACGCTGTCTTGTTACTTTACATTGGTATTGACTCAAACACAACACACATAAGACTGTGTGTCGCCTGATTGTATGTTGTTATGGTTAACCAAATTAAACTTTAATCGTTGGTAAAATAAGAAATACTGATTTTGTTATTATTACTTTTAGACTATCGGCGTCCGATCACGAAGAAAGGGACATAGATATACAAGTGGACCTCGATAAGTATGACCAGATTATTTAAAATAATTCCAACTTTACTAAAATTGAGTAGAATTAATACAGCTTTATTAATACCACAGGGACTTCGAATCGGAAACGGAAACCGGTGATTTCGAGAAGTTGAGCAGACAGAGCGGGTCCCAGAAGCAAAGGATGGACACGTCGACCACCTGCGCGCCGGACACGATGGCCGTGTCCACACTAACAGAGGTGCGAACTCTACCAGTTATATTGGAAACGGCGGAAAATACACCGCTACCAAACGAAGAGTTTGAAGACTCAGAGTTTTATATCGAGGAGTCGCTACCGTCCAGTCTGGATTGGGGCCGGCGCGATCGACAGGTGCACATTGAATCTAGCGTAGACAGATCCACTCATTTAAGATCTAAGGTTTCTGTTCACTTTGTGTTTTGCAATTTTAAATGGTGCTAACTTGGTTACGGTTAATTTGTTGGTAAACAATTCGAAAAGCATTGTGTCCGTAAATACGATAATTTCAGTAATTTAATTTAGAAGCATTCAAAGCTTTAGGCCTATATATTTTTGTGTTTAAGATGTCATGGTCTCATTTGGGTGGAGGTTATTTTTCGTTGCTCCTGTCTTCACCGGGCCCCATTGAACTCTACTGTGTCGTTATTTTTATTTTATTTGCTTCATGTGATAATTTTGTTCTAATTTTTATTTTATTTTACTCGTATTTTAAATAATATGGTGGTTTAAATTTAAGGACAACATGGACACACATAAAATAAACATCGAAAAACTTCAAGATTTTCTAAGTAAACTGTGCACTCTTTGTAAAGTGAACATACTATATATTAAAGAAGAGCTAGTCAAATTAAAAGTGGAGATCGACGAACAGAAGAAGTACATGTCCGGTAAATATTTAGAAGTTATAAAAGAATGGGACAAGAGTAATTCGGAGGCGGCTATAAGGTTCAGAGAGCAGACACAAAGGTTGACGGTGGATCATGAACTAGAATTGAGCGACATGAAAGCATCACTCAATGATAAAGATGAAATAATAAATTGCCTAAAAAGAGAAAATGAAGAAATGAAGGTACAGCATGAAGCGGACATTAAAAGACTGGAAGGTGAATGTCAGGGTTATAAAGAAATACTTGAAAAGACCAGAGAAGAGTTGAAGGCTGTAGAGAAGAACTTGGAAGAAACAGAAGCACAAAAACAAAAGATGCACATGGACTTTAAAGCGGAAATAGAAGTTATGCGTTCACGGTAAGATTGCCGAAATTAAAATTTGTAGTTTTTATTCTACTTTCAGTTATTATCTTGTATTAAGGCGAATCAATTTGAGAAAAAAAAATTCAAATCTTAATTTCGATTTTTTTTTCAGATTTAGGTTTGTAGCACTCACAAATATGGACAGATCTCCTTCGGAATCCAGTCTAGAGAAGATCGAGCGGGCTGACGTCATAGAAATAAACAGTCACAATGCAATAGTGATGCAGACGAAGGAGAATGCGGAGGTGGAGAAGGAAGAGGCGGTGAGAGTCGCAGTGGAGAAGTGCCAAGCGGAGTGCGAGCAGAAGATCATTGCAGAAGTTGCTCTGCTCAAAGCGAAATTCGAGACCGACAAGCAGGTACTGGAATATTTTATAATGTGATTTTATTCATATAATAGGTTTTTACAAAGTGACGGTCGCATTCGAGTGGTGCCCAGTGATTTCAAAATCTTGCGTAGCGTCGTGACTTTACTCGAGTGATACGGAGACTTCGTATGACTTAATGTATTATAATAGAAGTAAATATTAAAAGGCGAGTGTTAACGAGGCGACGCGGCGCCTGCTGGCTGAGAAGGACCGGCAGCTGGAGGCCGCGCGGGAGCGCGAGGCGGCGCTGGCGCGGGAGTGCGGCAAGCACCGCGACACCATCCGTCAGCTCACCGACCCCGACACGGACACCGCCGACACCATGCTCAAGACACAGGTATACGCACGCGCACGCAGACGCGGACACATGCACACGCGTACACGTGCACACTGGCAACACACACACGCACAGATACACTCAAACTTAACATACGCAGACCAACTACTATAAAACGCAATTGGTTTGTGACCTCGATGAGTTGGTACATCTAACCAGAACAGGAAATTTAATGTACCTTGAAACATAGTTTTAGTAAGTTAGGTCTCTCAGATTTTTCTAAAGAGTGTGATATTTATTTTGGATTTAAACGGCAAACGAGCAAATTGGTTATTTTATTTGTGACCGTTTATTACTTTAAAATATTTGCTATATTTTGGCATATAACTTATCAGGTGAAACGAATATGCTCTAGTTTACGTCGGTGTTGATATGTATTTCATAAGCCAAAAATAATACATGAAAACATTTTTTAGCTTGCAACACTTGAAAACGAGAAAGCCTTACTCCAAACTCAAATTGCGGAGCTGAAGAAAGAGTTAGAGAAGAAGAACGACGAGGGAGACAAGAGCAGAGAAGATGACAGTGAAGGAAGGTAAGTAGAGATGCAACATAATGGTACAATTTGAAGTGGTTTTATTTTGTTTTTGTTATCAAGTTTTATCTTTCTTAAAATGCGACCAAATGAAGCTCGCGTTCGAATGAAATGTTTGAATTCATCGAGTTAAATGTAATATAAGAAACTATTCCGGGCGTGTATTAGCAGGTCGTCACCGAAGCGCGAGGAGGGGCGGCGGGGGCGCGCGCGGTGCCACACGCCATGCGGGCTGGCGGCGGGCGCGCTCAGCCTGTCCTCCTGCCTGCCCGGGCACACCGTGCTGCTGCTGTGGGACCCCGCGCACCTCAACTACACTGTCATGCAGGTCACTAACATAATAACGACCCAATTGGAACTTCTTTAGTCGTCGAACTGAAATATAAGAGTTTTAGTAATTTGTACTAGAGAAATGCATAGTGCATGTATGGCTTTTAACTCGTCCTATTAAATGATATTGTACTTAGTAAGTGTGTAATTTAAATTGCCTTCTGATTTAAATTGGCTGTACCAAGCCTATTCTTTGGTGGCCCTGGTTGTAAATGTAGCATGTAGGTGACAAAAAATTGGCTAACTATGTGTTTTAACTTATGTAAACTTTTTGATATGTCGTTCTGTGAAAACTTACGTGTTATAAAATATTGCAGGAGGCGTCGATGATGTACTTCGTGCACAGCGACTGCCTGCCGGCGCTGGACCTCAGCATACAGGTGAAGAGCGAGAGCGAGCGCCGCCTCTACACCGTCGCTACCGTCGAGTCCAAGGAGTTCTGTTACGCCAAGAAGGTTTGTAAACTACATTCTGACGCCATGTGCTATATGTACGGGATATGTGTAGTTAGGGCGTACATCGTTCAGAACTTTTTAATAAGTGTAGGATGGTCTTTGTTTCATCTCTCTCTCTCTCTCTCTCTCTCTCTTGTGTTTTTAGAACGGCAATCGGTACCAGATGCCGCGCGGGTCGCGCTTCTATCGCGTGCGCGTGCGCCCGCTGCGCCCGCACCTCGCGCTGCCGCCCTGCTGCGACCAGAGGCACAAGCAGGGTACGTACACACGTCATACGTACATACAACTTGCTCGGCTGTCTCACTAGAACTAACATATAGCTATTGCTGAAATAGTTGTATCAAAAATTTAGTTTTGAAAAGTTGGAAAATTTTGGGATTTTAGCGTTAATGTTTAATGCCCGACGTTTCCCACGAGTTCTGGAGGGCTCGACAAGTCGGCAATTAATTAAACTTCCAGTCAAACGATTGGTCCTAGGTTCTTAAAATACAAAAGAAATGACATCCTCACATCGCACTCGGCCTTTCCAAATGATGCCATGATTTGTTGATTTCACCAACAACATGGTAATTGCTACAATAAATATTTTGACAGAATAACCATAGACTTTTTTTTTCATTAAAAAGGGGGTTGTGTGAATAAAATGCTTTTGCTTGCTGTATTTGTATCGTATTTAAAATTTCTAGCTAGTTACATGGTATGCTTTAAATAATAGTGAACTATCGCTTTGATTAGATAATTTCCTTATTATATTAAAATAAAAAAGAAATACGTTTATTTTGCGCTTTTTTTAGTCAAATCTTCCGAAAAACAAATATAATCTATGTTTAATTTTTTTGTAAACGGTAGTTATTAGATATATTTTCCATTCTATATGAAGGCATTTATATGTTTGAATCGTTGTTGTCAGCTAGTGATGTTCGCATGTAAGCAGCGGGCACACACTAGACGTCAACGCGCGTGTTACGAATCACCCGCCGCATACATCCGTAAACGCGCGATTTCAGTGCGTATACGTTATGATTTCGTGGTTCCTAATACGCGCGACAACGCCTCGTGTGTAGTCGCCTTTAAGGTGGTTGTTTAACGCGAGCGCGCGTTCCATTGCAGATGCAATGAAGAGCGGCGTCCTATCCTTGCTCGCTGAGAACAGACCGCTCAAGAAGTGGTTCACCTACATGCATGCCCCAGGTCTTGGCTTTATACTTCATTCTTCACACTTTAAATCACTAAGTTTGTATAGATTTTGTTTATACACTATTAATTGTAGTTTAGGTTTACGCACTATAGTCTGTAATTATTATGATATTTGTCATAACAGCACAGTGCTATGGGTTTCCCAAAGCTTTATTCAGAATTGGAGATAATTTGATCGACCCGTGGCTTTCCAAGGGTTATCTTTAAAAATTATTAACGTTGCCTCAGAAAAAACACATAAACTATTGAAGACAGGAACTATGATAATATACAAAAGTGATTTACAATGACTTCATTGCTTGATCCTGCTACATTTGGATTATCAATTTCAAAACCAGTTCTTTGAGATGTAAAATTGTATATTTTACTTTTGTGTACATTTAACAGACATCCAAAAATCAGTGGACACGAGCCAGTCGACCAGCTCGAACACGGAGGACGCGTGCCGCGCGGGCGAGGTGGCGACGGCCACGCTCATCAACCTGGAGTCGCCGGTGGAGGGCGAGGCGGCCGCGCAGGGCTCCGAGGACCAGCTCGACTCCATTGAGGCCAGCGACCAGTGGAACAGCGCCAGGATGCAGATGTCTACTGTCAGCGCTGTGTAAGTCGTTTTAGTAATTAATTATAATTTTTTTTAGATAAGAAACAAATCGCACCTCACGTCTGTGCTCCCCGAACGAGTAGATATAGGTGGAATGGTGCACCCATTTTTCTCCATATGATCCTGTCCCATATTGCGATTGGGGGCGAATCTATCTCCCATATCGGGCACATATTCCAGACTCCAGGTCCATATAGAATTGAAAAACCCTATATCACTTTGCCCGTCCCGGTATTCTAAGCCGCGTGTAAATTTCATTTCTTGCAGCACGGATATGGAGTGCAGCGTGGGTCGCTGCGTCGGCGCCGAGCTGGAGCTAGCGCAGGAGGCGGCGCCCTGACAGCGCGCGGCCGCGCCCGCGCCGACCACTCCTAGTGCCCCGCACAGCCCCGGACATAAACAAGGACGACAGTGAAACTAACGCGCAACAAGTATGCGCTATATTTGTGCCAGATGTCAGTATTGCCATTACTAAGAAGTAAAAATGGTAACCAGGCGTTTTTTTATCACTTCTTTTTTTGGGGGCGCGCTAATTCATAAAATTTGTAAGTCCATAATTTTTTATGCTCCTTCCCCACCCCTAAAAATTGTTTAAGAATTCGTAATCATCGATAATTTCGATATTTCCTATGGGGGCACTGCGTGACCCCGCAAGCCCTTACAAATAGTCCTGTTTATAAAATCTGGTGGCATTCGTCGGTGTTTGTGACGGAAGTATATAGAATGTAACGGGTACACCGTCTAGTGATGTTCAGTGATCTAAGGGACAAGAATATCGACTCAGTGTTCTAAATAGTGAAGTGTTAACGAACTTGGAGAAGTTTAATTCTTATCCACGTGAAGGAGGATGTGATTTAAGGCTTTTATGGTGTTTCATGGGTTGTGGTGGTTTAGAAGTGTATTCTTAGTTATCGATGGTGGTACCATTGAAGTGATATACAGCTGAAGCAATTGCCTGTTGTTATACATTATATTGATAGTATGAAGTATCCTAATTTATATGTGGCTTGTAATTTGCTAGAGATGGCTCCGTTTTAAGCAATCTCCTATTATCTTAGGTTGTTTATTATTAATGCATTGCATATTTTTTTATGTTTTATGCAAAATTATTCGCTTGTGAAATTCGTAAATTTCATAAATTATGAATCTGTGAGAGGAATGTTGAATTCTTTTTTAAATGATGATAAAGAAAAAATAACAAGGTAATGTCTTCCAAGGCGAAGGTTACAAGAAATGTGTTTATTAACGATATTAAACTTTATTACCATGGACTAAATTTCAATATTACTAAATGCTCTAAATTTAACTTTTCCATTATTCTTCAAAACTAAATCTTAAAGTCTTCAAAACTGCGACATTTTCATCTTACATATTCCTTGTTAACTAAAGTAAAAAATATATACTTTTAATTTGTGAGTAATTATAAAGTACTATGTATTTTTGATTGAATTATTTATTTTCTTAAGTTTTTTCCGAGTAGTACAAATTTTTTTTATCGAATCTTCATGAACTGTTCTATATATTTTATTGTACGGTTAAATTAAATTAATATAATTATTTTTAGATTAATTTTTGTGTTGTGTTTTAGTTTAGTTCTTTAACACTAAACTTTGTGTCAAATCGGTAAGTCTTGAGTTAGTACATTGCACAAAATTAACAGATAGCAACTAGATTTTATTTAGTTCTTTATACATTAAAACTTAGTATTCAAGATAAATACTATATCAAATATATATTTAAATGACTCTTTAAAACTTTCTCTATGCATTAAGTCGACTAGCTTGCTATCTAAGTCATAGTTTAGGGCGCGTTCGTTTCTCGAGCTATATAGTTTTGTAGTTCGGGGGCGTTAGGCTACGTACATGCAGGATAATGACGCTTATAAAGTACGATCTCGCTCCAGTTTACATTTTAGACTCTTTAAACAATCCCGGCACTTTAGGTTATAGGATTTAGTCGTAAAGAATGTAATCACCGTGTCTTTTTTTGTAACCGCATGTATTTGCGTCCGATATTCTGTCGAGTCGATGTTTGGCGTGATGTTATGGTGAGTGGTGGGCGTTGCTTCGCGTTCAAATTTGTTTGTGGCCTTATTATGACGGCGCCCGCGTGAGGAATGTCGTTTAATCTAGTGTACAGTCAGAGTCTTACACAAAGCTTCCAATGTTATCGAAATTAACTGAAGTTATCCCTTCATTTCTAAATATATCTGTTGCTTCACTCTATATTATGTTAATATTGAAATTTTATAATCGTTTACAATCTATCAAGGGTACATGTATTAAAATCTTAGTTTATTATCTTTTTGTATTTCTCAGTCGACTATGGATGCTACATCTCTTTGCAGAACTCTTGCATTTTACTTCACGACTCTTTAGTACTAGGCTCTAATTTAAATACCGGCTAAATTAAACAATATACCAATATGGTTTACAAACATCTACTACATCTGAAACATTGGTATTCGAATTATCTGTGAATTGTTCAAATTACATTGTTTTTATGCCAATTATTGTATTTGTCCGACACTGACTGTACATTACTGGAATGCGTACTAGAGGACATTGTTGGGGTTCGCCGATTGCTGTGATAGTAATAGCGGTGCACTCCTCGACCCTGAAGATTAAATCAACGTAAATAAATAAAGGCGATTTTAATTAAGTTTTCGAATCTGGCCTATCGTACCCGAGATTCGAGTTAAATATAAAGTTTTTAATATCACATTAATTAGATATCCGTATGATGTTCGGAGCGTCATCACAAGGAGAAAATTGTTTGTTGATATCACATAAGAAATAACCCGTTATATTAGTAATTAGAAGTACTAAAAACAAAGTGATAAGCTAGCATATAAAGATTTTATTGATACAAGTACGAGCACTTAGAACGTTCGTCTCAAATAGGTTTTTTGGTTGTAACGATGATTTTATTAAACCTATTTTTTTGAAAGCTAAACCATGTTGTTATAATTGTAAGGTTTAGTTCGATATATTTTTAGTTTCGAACTTGAAAATAATATTCGTACATGAACGATTTTTTTTAATCTTAACTCCATGTTATATTTACTATTAACAATTATGTTATTTCATTTTTGTGAAGTGGTTTTTTTTTGTTTGTTCGTTTGAAATGTTTAGGCGATTGCAATAAAATGCATAATAATTTTTTTTAACGTGTGATCGCTTTATGGACTATTTTGTAGTGACCAATTTTATCGTTAGAAATAAAAATAATGTAAAATTGACAATTTTAATGTAATTTTTATATACAATAAATAGACGATTTTGTAAAAAAATCATGTTTTTTATTCATTGACCCTAGTTTAAGCGAACAGTCAACGACACAATGGTTAGACAAAGCTCTCGTTGAAGTCCATTTAGAGAATACACTTAACCTATGGAATGTACAATTTATTCGAGATTCAATACTTATTTACAATTTACAAACAACAAAAACAAAAACGCCTACGTACTGACGACCGGACTTATTTCAACCCCTACGTTTATCAGTGTCGAATTTTTATCAAAAGACCAAGGAGATTTAATTAACAATAACATTATAAAAGACCACCGAATGTATTCATTCCTTGCGTGTGTTGAACGTCGAAGTGTGACGCGAAGGCGCAGTCCGAGTAGTTCCAGGACTGCATCTCGGCGTTGTTCTGCGCGCAGTCCTGACCGTACCTATAGAATCTTTGCTCCTGCATGTCCATGACGGGGGATTCCCGAGAACCCTCAGCGGGGTAGTACTGCGCCTCTTCCGGGTAGTACATTTGGTGTGGATACGTCTGCTGCTCACAAAACACCTCTGAATGTTGGTAACCGTTGCCGAAGAGTTCCGGTGAGGGAGTTTCACTCGATTCCGAGCCACCTGCGGCTCTCTGCCACTCCAACCAGTAAGCGTCTTCTGGTCTTGAGTTGTCATTGTTAAGGTCTGCGAACGTGGGAGGTGATTCAAGAGTGCTCTCTTCTATAGGGAAGTCTAGCCTTATGGGTTGGTCCAGTTGGAAGATTTCCTCCGGGTGGAATATATCGTCTGCGGGTAGTGAGGTGTCGTATGTCTGTTGCGGGAGCGCGGGTGCGGGGGGCGCGGGCGCGGGGTATGTAGCGTAGGCCTGGTGCTCCACGGGCCACGTATTCGCGACGTACGGCTCGGCGGGGACCTCCGTCCGCCATCGGCAGTTGCACTCGAATGGACCGCATGCACATGTTAGAACTGTTGGAAAAATAATTATATTGTAGTTCAATTTGAAAATTATCAATTCATAAGTAAACTTATGAAAGCACCATGATTATAAGTTACATATTAAAATATATGTTTATGGTTTCAGTAAAAAGAACGGAAGACATCCTTACCTCTTTGGTTGTCAGGTATGAGCGGCGGCGGCTGTAGGTGTGTTGTGTTGACAATTTTCTGCGGCATTTGTTTCTCTTGTTTCCCGGTCAGTAGCTTATCAGCGATGGCAGCCTCCCGTGCCAGGAGCAATGCCAGACCTCGCACGCGTCTTCCCGCTCCGATAGACCGCCGGACTTCGCTAGCGCCTTTCGCCTCCGGTCGTGGATGGTCGTGCGCGCCTTTCGCTTGGAAAAATATCGCGTGTTCAGTGTGCCGCCAGAAGTGCGTCACCGGATAACCGCAGTGGCCACGACACGGTTGGACTTCGAGGCGACCGCCATTGCAGAGTCGGTTCGGACACGGTTTACCTGTGAGGAAAATTTAATTTTATAGAGAATAGGTAACAATTGTCACGGTACCACATGACAGTGGTAGAGCCAGCTGACAGTGGTAGAGCCAGCAACAACAACATCAGTTGCATGAATGGGCCGGCTCGACCGGTGAAATACCACGACCTCACAGAAGACAGACGTGAAGCAGTATTCTGCATTTCGTCTGATGAGTGAGGTGCCGGAGGCCTAACTCTGATCCTTTTCCCCTTTCCACCCTTTTGTAATAAGGAAGGAATGGGAGGGGGAAGAGGATTTGACAGGGGAGGGGATCAATGGGTAAAGGAACTATCCTTTTTCTGTTGATCCCTTCCTCTGTCCTTTAAAGGTAGGCAACGCATCTGCAACTCTTTTAGATGTTGCAGGTGTCTATGGGCATCGGTCACTGTTAAGTGTACCGCTTGCTCGTTTGCCACCTTATAGTATAAAAAAAAAAAAAAAAAAAAAAAAAACGGTCGCTTACATCTGCCAATAAATAATTTATGGAAAGTTTACACAATTAAGGTTTGCATGGCCAAAAAAAAAACAATATTTATAAGAACTTCATAAATCAGAGATCAAGGTCTAAAAGTTAGTAATCACTATTAATTCCATAAAATTTCTTATTGAATACAAGTCAGTATAAATACCTTGTTGTTTCTTCCGTGCTTTGTCACAAATAGCGGGTCGGAGGTGCACTCTCGATCCGTCTGGCAGCCGACAGCGCGCCGAGCACACCAGCACGCCGAGGCAGCTCTTCTTGAGGATGTGCACGTTGTGGTTGTTTGTGTTGCGCATGGCCCAACCGGAAGCGTGGCGGCGCGCCTCCTCGCAGCCGGGCGGGTACACGCGGCGCACGTGCCCGTCGCACCACTCGCCGAATGTGTCGAAGCTGCTCACTCTCGGCACCACCGCGTCGTTGATGTCCCACTCCGATTGGCCCTCTGACATGTCCGACCGGCCGCTGCAATATGCGTTCAATTAATATCGGAACACATTAAAACTTAGTACATTTTCATTTTCAGTTCATTTACTAAATAAAAAATATATAATAATTTATTAAATTACATAAGAATATCGCAATTCATTGGAAAAAAATGTGGATTAATTCTACGTTATTGTTTTCCTGTAAAGGTATAAATGTATCTACTTTAAGCTTCTTTTGTATATTTTCTCTACGATTTACATAAATAAATTAGTAGTATAATATAAACTAACATATTACATACTAAAACGATTTTTAAACGTATTGGTACTCCAATATAATTACTTAATTTATTAATATTACACTTGGTCATTGTTATCTGGTACTTTAATGAAACAGATGCATGTAGAGAAAGTTTTCGTCAGTTCCCCTCGGCGGACTCATTGAGCCAATTGCTCTAGAATTACCTTCAGAAGGGGCGGCCGCGCTTTAATTGGTTAAATAACTTTGTAAAAAGCGATCGCATGAGATGGGGTGGATTTTAGCGATAAGAAAATGATACACGAACTACGACCAAACGAAATAGAACTTGAAAATTGTTTTTTTTTTTAAGATTATTTACATTAATAAGAATTCTATAATATATATCCTTTAAATATAGGGTTAGCAGTACGACTTAATATGTTAAGAAATTGGAATGCGTTTTCGATGTCCATTCTACACCAAAAATAATTTTGTCCTTTTAAGAAATGAACATTTAAAACAAGGACTTTATAGTCTCTTCCCTTGAAGGTTCTCTTTAAATTTTCAATCACAGCATCATTCAAAGAACATTTTTAAACTTTCTAGACGTAAATGCCATTTAATGTTTATTTTTTCAATAAGGACCAGTCCGTTCCCACCTCAAACGGCTTATTCAGCGATTTATGGCGGTGCCATTTGTTCGTATACGAATAAAGTCGGTCTGAAAGTCATATAGAAACATGAAACAAATCTAAAGCTCTAAGCCAAAGACAGGAATTTCTCTGTTTAAATAATCCAGATTATAAAAGAAAATCGGATTATCAGATTATAATTGCAGAAGGAAGGAAAGTTTGTCAGAAAATTAGTGCTTATATTTTATTTTTAATCCATATTATTTTTAACGTAAAGTGTTTATTTGTACACGCTAATACAAGATAGTATTGCGACAATTTGTTTTGCATTTCGTAGCCAAATGATTTGGAAGCTATTTAGAAATAACTTTTGCAAATCCGAAAATTCTGAGAAATAAAGTGAAAAGAAAAGAAAAGAAAAGAAAAAGAAAGTAACTCATTAATTTCACTCTATTATCTTTTGATAATTAGGTCCAGAGTGGAATGTAGAATAATATTCTAGATTACATAGCACACGTTTGTTTCATATATGTTTCTATATGATATTAATAAATTTAGTTGACTTTTCGCATTAACCGTTACTGTTAATTCCAAAGTGTCAGTATCAATGCTAATAAAAGAGGAACTATTCAGTAATGTAATAATTTAATTTGCTTAGATATATTTATAGGGAGCGGGTAGCGGGGTGGCGGCGCGGCGCGGGGGCGCGGCGGACTCAACGAGTCTCAATTAGCTTCAATTGGCGTCCCTCCATCACCTTCCACAACCCTCCTCTGTTTGCCCACTTTAACATATTTGACACGGAATTAAACCACAATGAGGTACATGTATTATTTGGTTAGTCACTTGTGTTCTGGTTCCTTTTGACCTTTAAGAATTTGAACAGTGTGTTTAGAAGTGTATTTAATACTTAAGTTAAAAGCAAAGATATGTAATGTAACATACGTATTCCCAATGTACGTCTTTTGTTGCCTAACTTGTATGCGTAAATGTAATTTTAAATGGCAAAGAATAAAAAGATTCGCCGATTTCGTTGCTTTAGCTTGTACTAGTTGACTCCTGAAAATATTATAGCATCTTCAAGAATCGTCATAAATAATGTTTTACCCATCATATGCGCATCGTGTACTAATGCGTACTTACGCTAAGTTTATGCATGACATTCGTAAATTTAATTGCTTAAAATTATTAAAATATATATTTATAATTCAACTAGTAACGTGCTAGCACAATAATGTTAACTATTATTAACTTAGGTCTCCTGTCAGATGGAGCCAGTTGGATCAGTGTGACGGAGGACACATATTTGTAGTTAACAATGGGGGAGGCCTACATCCAGCAGTGGACAAATAATGGCTGAGACGACGACTATGACGATTATTAACTTGGTATAAAAGTTAAAATTGACTATCACATCGCCTAAATTATAACTTTATTCTTGCTGTTTAAAGGTTTAAGGGTTTTATTATGAATTGTGTAGACTTCCGTTAATCTACATATTTGTTTCCGTACATATTTTATATGTGCGCAAAATTGTGTTATATTTAACATTTAATAAAAAATAAGTAAAATCGCGTGGTGAGTAGATTTGTGATGTACAGTGACTAAATATTAAAGGCTCTGTCCACAAATATTTTTTCTTTACATTTATTGATATTAATTTTATTAACTATTTAAAATACGAAGCCGGCATCAGCATTACCGGCATCTTTACATTTCTTAAATAAACAAGGTTTTATATCCAAGTTGTGAAAATTCTTATAAGATATTTTTCCTGTGTCCGTCTGTCGAATTTAAAGAAATATAGACTCGTGATCCTAAACCACTAACATATATAGTATAATGTAAATCAGACTGGTAAAGAACTTATAATACTACGTTTGTAATTAGATAACATCCGTTTTTACTAAGCGGAATAACAAAATGAATTAAATTTAAAGGAAATTCAATTAAATTGAAAATAATTAAGGAAATTTTATAAATTTTTTTATTTGCCTCTTTAATAATTTAAAAGTTTTCTACCGTAAGTTGTACATACATATATACATTCATACATATAGGTAAACTAGATTTAATTATTTTTAATAAGGATAATTTTCAGTACACAAACATAACGTGCCTAACATATTGAAAACAAGTGAATATGGCTTACAAGGAAAAAGTGTTCATAGTATGAATGTTACTAATTCTGGCATGTGATATGTAATATATTAAAATAACTTTAATTTAAAATGTCGCGAAAAAAACAACTTTATCGTGAATATAATCTTGAAACGCCGATACGCTTATCATAAAGAATCCCTAAATAATTTAATTTATTACATTTTTCTTAAAAACAAGGAAAAGGATTACTTACAGGATCACCATTTCCGATATAGCGGCACCGGCGACACAATCACAATGTCCTTTACAACAAAAACCAAGTCCAAAGATTCAATCACTTTATTATACTACGTACACGTAGAGTTGTAAAAAAAATCCGTTTCTTCCTTCGTAAAACACATCTACACACGTCGAAAGCTTATAGCTCACTGACTTTAACAACAAAAATAAACATGGGGATGATTCTCCCCACTCCAGGCGCGGTGGTGCGTCGCCGCGGGCCAATGGGCCCGGCCCTCGCGCCCAGCGCCGCCTCCCTGCCAATCAGAGATTTGTTGGAACCGACCAATAGCAGTTGTTTTAAAATAATTTTTTTTTTATTTTCAGAACGGTGGGACAGGTATTTTTCAGTGAGATACGATGTTACGTGTATATGTCCATATTAAGTGTATTTTTAGGTTATACGGAACAGTTAATTTTTACGATGTCTCATTAATTTTGTTTATGACTGACAAGTTTTCAGAGATTACAGACTTCGCAGCCGTGCACTTAGAGCACCTAGCGTTATTACGCATATACTAGGTTCGATTCTAGTCAAAATATTTAAGAAACATTCCTAATTACTACGTTACGTTACGGGTCTTTATCCATATTTAATTGTTTACAATATATTATTAGATACTTCATAAAAAAGAGTTGATAATATTTTGATGGGCTTTGGATAGACAAGAGGACTGGAGTAGTCAAGACAAAGGAGAGAAAGATATGAAGTACGTACATATCTCTAAGTATACATACAAGATCTACGACTGTTCGTTCTGCTACTATTTAAAGATTGCATGGTCCCTAAACAGAAATCTAAGATAGATGTCTTAGAATGTTTTCTTATATTTTATTATATAGAAAAAGGCGAACGAGCTAGCCAGTTACCATCAATTAGTCCAAGAACATTGGACAATAGACACACCGATCATCGTGATATTAATGTTAGCTTAGTCAATTTATCTATGATGATAATGTAATAAATAAGGGCAGAATATTTCTTACTGTCAAAAAAATAAATAAATATTCTTGTATTGTCAATGATTGCATTTGAAATCTTTGTAAGTTATCCGATATTAGTAAGACATTTAATCTTCGCTACAACTTTACCGCAAGCAGATTATCGGATCTAAAGTAAGGATTACGTAGGTTTTAGAAAAACAACGCTTTAAAGGTATAGAAAAATTATATTACGGCTTACTAATAAATCTCCGTATTTCCAAGATCGGCACCTACCTACAAGACTTATCGGATAATTGAAACTTTCTTTTGCCGAAAAACTAAAGCGACAGATTTGAAATGGTTCCACACGATCAGGGAAGACAACCATGTAGTATGTAGATTTTTCGTATGTAAGCTGCTTCCTTGTTACTTCTCTTCGTCTCTTGTATCCCTTTCATGATTAGTATAAGATACAAAAGACTTGCAATGTATTAAAAACTTCCATAGTCTATGATAAAGAGTGGTAGATCACTTAACATCAGCTAACCTAAAATTATATCTGTCACTCATAATGAAAATGTATTTTTACCTAGCAAGGATATCTTATATTCCTTGAATGTTGATTGATTTTTGGTTATATATTTTATAAATTATAAATACGGTACGTATACGTTTCGCGTAGAAAATCGATACTTCAGATTCTCAGAGTGCGTTCACACGGTGCGCTTGCGCGTGCGCGTCGCTAACGGTGTGACGCGCGCCCGCATTGCGCACCCTTCGCACTCGGCCTACATACATACATACACAAGTACTTACATTCATTGAATATATAGTTAACGATAACTCATTTGTATACTTTAAAAAAATGCGTTTTGATAATAGCTTGATATATTTAAGCAATGAATAAGGAACACCATTACAATGCCTTTTCTGAAGATATTGAACTCTCGGGTTTATGTAACGGCCCGTGATCTACAATATGATTACAAAGAAACGAAAATGCCGCCATGTGTCAGTTTGAGACTTTAAGATGTACCCTATCACCTCTTAGATTGTCAGAGGCAGTAGAAATATCTAATATTGTAATGCTCGCGTTGGGTTAGCTTATTTGTTATTTTTTTTCCAATGGTAATAAAATGTCAAAAAATGTAATTATAATTTGCTCGCATATAGAGAATAAAATTGTATAAAAACAATTGTGCCTATATATCTCTGGCTATGAGGAATTCAGATTTTTAAAAATACGGTTAATATTTTTCACTCCTTACCTGGAGTAGTATATTAAACGTATTTTTAACAAGTTGCAACTGGTTTCTGATGGTGACTAAAACAATACGTGTTTGCTATAAGAAATAACTTCTTTATTACAGGATGGCGACATGGAGGGGATTTGTAATCCCACGTTAATAGGTTTAAATATTTTGGCATACCTACAAACTGCTTTACAAAGATTGTTGTTAGAAGATATTTAATCCGACAACTAATACCGTTTAGTTAAGAGCCGCGTGTTTTTACTATAAATTTGTACTATTAAAATAAAAGAAATCAATTTTATTTTTAGTACTTCTCTACTTCATCGTTTATAACTATGAACTCTTAAAAATTTTAATTAAATAAAAACATGAATATCAAATATGTCTAAAAAAAAACAAAGGTTGTATAAGTACATGGTGAAGTTGTCTTGAAATTGGGTAAAACTTAACCATTGTGATGTCTCATTTAATTGCTAGTCTACCTCGATTTGAATAACTAAAACTAAATGTATAGTTTGAATGTGACAATGGATATTTGAAAAAGTTTATTTGCGTGCTCGCTAGTTGGAGGTACACCTCCAACTACGTAAAATGACATACGTCTACGATTGGCGGAGGCCGTCGCCCCTTCGTCAGTGCTGCGTTATCAATTGACGCCCAAACCGCGCGCCTACAATTTGCGCTCGCAGCCCCGACACACCGGAAGCTCTCAATTTGCCAAATCGATTATTCTATTGCGATACGATGTACTAATGTAATATGTACAACTTTTAAATATTAGACACCATTGCCACCTTGCAAACACTATTCGTTTTTAAATTATATAGCAAAGGACTCAAACGGGGAACAGGTCGTCAAAGTTAGGTGATCACCGCCGCCCCTGAATATTCGCAACACCAGGGAAACTGTAGATACGCTGCCGACCTTTGAGAAGGCAGTACGCTCGTTTCTTGAAGGACTCTAACCCATATCCCTTTGGAAATACTGCTAGAGACAGAGTATTTCATAAGGCGGTTGTAGGTGGCAGGAAGTTTTGCGGAATCTTAACTCCTAAATGCATTACAGGATGTCTATTCACTACTACTAATTTCTGCGAAGGTTTAGCGAGTATATCGAATAACGTCGATTGATCGACTGATATGCCGATTTAGACGCCCACTTACAGCAATAGATAAATAAAACTAATATCGTGTATATCCTTTTTTTATATAATTTCAGTCATCAATTATTAAAAAAAAAGTTTAATTTCTTAAAGGTTGTGAAACTGCACAGTAAATCTATTGCATATAAAAGTAAATGAGAAAAATAATAAAGATAAGTAATTTTATTTGTGATTTACAAGAGTATGTATTTAACAATCCGTCTTTCAAACAAGAGTCAGTAACTTAGAACTACTACTTTGCGTAGCTTACCGTAGCTTTGTGGTCACACCTCTGCGATGTGGGTATATGAAGCAAGTTACAGTTTAAACAAACAACATATAATGTATGGACATTTTATTGAATAATTTTATATTTTGGAACAGGTGTGGTAAGGAATGAGTTGATGAAACGTCTTCTATATCGACGCCATTTAAATTCCGGGCAATACAGGAGGTCGATTTTTTAAATAGACCGTTCAAGAATTTCAATAAAGTCTAGCGAAAGAAAACATAAAAGAGTTGTTTTTCATAATTCTTCCACATTTTCTTAAATTCATTTCCTAGATTCAGTGTGTTAGGTTTACAAATGGAGTCGTATTATAACTATCGGGAGAATAGGTAAACGTTAGCAGTGATTAAAATCAATGAGTTTTATGTGTTTAAGAAATATATCCTTATAATCTTTCACTCAGACGGGGGGGGGGGGGACGGGAGGAAGGGGACAAAAATAAACAATAAAATTGTAGTATACTGCTTTAAGTCGGGAGCAAACAGCGACGGATCAAAGCTGCAACACATGGCGCTGGAGGAGACTTTCTCACAGTCGCGTGCCGATCTCTTCCAGATGTACACAACTCGCTTTGTTCTTTCTCTTTGTTTTTTATAAAACGTATATAATTGATTCCATTCTTTTAGATTTGTAACTGTATTATCTTTAACCAGTAAACAATTAGGAAGAAAAGAGTTAAGCATTTCAATTTGATTGAAATCCATTGTTTTTAGCGACTTCACTTAATCTTTGTAATTATTTTGAAGGATTCTAACTTTCTTTATGATGAAAATGACATTAAATGCAACTATTTATAAGTGTTTAATATATTTATACGAAAAAAGAAAAACTACTTATATTTCAAATACACGAAATAAATGTATATAAATTCGACGACGTCTTAATATCAACGATTTATTAAAACAGATCATTGTACATATTAATATGAACTATGAACTAACTATATAATACCTGGTCGTATCACGCAGGCGTCCAATACTATTCACGAATCACGCACAGGTCGCGATCTGTCTCTGACAAGGCAGATAACCCGTCCCCGAATCTCCATATCTATTTCGATTGAAAGCGACCCTCAACCCCACGAGCCGTTCCGCGCGGCCGGCTCAAACAAAGCATCGAATTAAACAAAATCCGCAGACAATCGCGTTCCGATGAACACCGACATGAAAGAGAGTTAATCAAACAACTATATCGTCAAAGCGACCGAACAAATACGCCCCCGCACAACTGTCACCAGACAAACACGTCGATGATCGACCTGGCTGCGACAATCCCACTGTAACTAATTCCACAGTTGGGAAATGCGCAATCGAAGTGACTTGTACATTGTAACAGCTTTGCCGGGTGTACGCTCGTGTCATACTCTATGGTTACTTCTGACTTTTGTAATGACAAAGATTCGAATGTGAAATTTTTAAATAATAATTCTATTCAATTTGAAACAGACTAAAGTAACGCAACTGAATTAGTAGCCTAATTGAATTTGTTTTGTTATCTTAAGTACATATATTTGATTTTAAATAATGTAGCAATTTTTTTAAATTAGTTCTCGCTCGAGAAAGAGAGAGCAGACTAGAGACTGACTAGAGCAGCAGGGAGAATATAAACGAATGCGGTTAACATAAGTAAGAAAATTAAAAAATGGATAATTACTATGGCATATGTACTTTTGTTAAAACTCTGACGTTAATAGTAATGTTATGTCCCGCTAACATTCTACTTGACTTTAGTAGATATTTCAAAGATCGGCTCATCCCACAGTACGTGTAACTCAAAACTCCCTACGCAACTTTATCATAATTAAAATTTGAATTGTAAATACAGAACAAAACAGTATTATCGTTATTAAACGCTGTGGTAATTTCCATGAGCGGTGTAATTTTCTTTTATCTATTCGTTTTATATTTCCATTGTATTCTAAAAATGTTCAACACATTAAACAGAATGCAAAAAATATATATTTTTGTACCTTGAAATTGATAGCAAATAAAAAGGCAAGGTGAAAACTGACAATCTAAATAGTTATATGTTGTGAAAAGCCGTGTGTTCGTCGCTAATTTATTGTCGTCCGTTATCGGCGCGATGCGGGCGCGCGTGCGCTGAGCCCGGCCTCCGCGCGCCGCCTGCCATGCCTGCTTGCCATGCAGCACGCGACTGCACACACCGAATAAACTTTTTTTGTATTCCAAATTTAAACCTTTTTGTCATTTTTATTTTCTTTTTTTTTACTTTTAGCAGCTTCTTTCTTTTGGTCAGTTTTATTGAAGATTTATAGTTTTTTTTTTTAACTTATCTACACATCAACCGAGGATTTAAAAATTATAAGATAAAATTGTAATAAGTAAAAAGAAAAATATTTTATTTCGTTAACTTTAATATTATTGATTATTTAATATCGATATAAATTTCACACTGAAAACCTTTTCCTTTCATGAATTAAAGATACTTATATACGTACAAATGCGACTCTTTAAAATGGAAACTAAAACTATATTCAACGTATGTCAAAAATATTCCTACTAAATTCGATGATTACATTTTAAAGTGTTATGTTTTAAATGTCAAACTGTAGCATTCTACTAATACTGAATTCGCATTAACAAAATATATTTTGCATAAACATGGGCGCGACGCAAACAACTCGCAGTGCCTCAATAGAAAGGATTGATTTATACCAGAATTATGCAAATTGCTGCACGTCCCATACATTAAGTCTTTGTTACTGCAAATGCGTGAAATATTATATACGTATAATTTGCTTTCGTTATTAATTTGAACAATTTATTTTACTTTCTATCAATGCAACATTGTATTTCTGTTACTAGGTAAGTAACAAAAATTCTTCGAAAAAAATCCGGATTAATTTTTTTTTCATATTTTTTCAATTATTTCTTTTACAATTTTTATTACAGATTATGACTTAAAATAAAATTAATCATGACTTAAATACAAGACAAACGTAAATATTATAAGTACAACAGTATTGATTGTACTCTTCAAATGTCTCTCATCCTTCTTGCGTAGAATTTCGGAATCTAGCTTGGCTAGACTCTTTCTACTTCTTCCTATACAGTTATCCCATAGTTCGTTCATTCGAGGAGTATATGAAGAAAGAGGAATTTACAGACAATGTAAAATTGTTATAATACTGGTTTTATATGTGATTTTTAATCTGTATATAATTTTAAAAGAGATTAGGAGAAATATCTGACTCAAATTAATTAAGTTTTGAATGAAAAATAGAAAAGAAAAAGTTAAGAAATTTTAGTTTCGTATATTTATATATTGAATTTAAACTTAGTGTCAGATTAGCGGGGTGTAAATAATAACGTTTATAACGAATTTTAAAAATAATTACGGTCAGCCCATTTCACGCTCTCCCCATAAACAATAGGGTGGTTGGTAAGGGGGTAGTCAATAATCTAATAAAGGAATAAAGATGTTGCGTGATTGCCAGATATCATGACGTGGGAACGCACCTTGATTGCTCAGTTTAATTAATTGAAGCTTCTAATACGTGCCTCGTTGTGACGGACCGTGGGAAGGCGAATCCGCGTCATTTTGATTTACATGACGTAATTAATTATAAACACAATTTGTAAAAGTAAATCGATTTTTTAATATTTTTTTTAATTAATTAATAAAAATCTGATATTTTTTCTCTAATTTTTCTATATTTTATGAGCTAGAGAAGTGTGATCATCAAAAGAGTATGAATAACGAGATCATCCTTCAATGTCATTTTACAATAATTGCTATTTTGCTATCTTAAGCCCATTAAAAACACGATATTCTACACTAAATTAATACGCGAAATATTCCTATTAATTTTATATTGCATAACGCAAAGTCTAGAGGTTCATTAAAACTCTAATAGATATTTTATTAGAGTCCGGAAATCCGATATAACAAACTCTTACAAAGCTACTCAAATCGCTTCCGACGGACCATTAAATTTTATTTGAAGCCGCTACTGGTGAAGGGTGGCGGATTGTCGGGGCGTTCGCGGCACATAAATAATAAAAAAAAAACATATTGCACTCCTGCACCGCTCATTATGCGCAATTAGCTACGATTGTGACAGAGGACATGATGTGAACGGATTTCATTTCAATTGTGATAGTTTTGAAAGTTTTTAGGACGCGTGCCGATGTAATGTCATTTATTTTAATTATGTTTTACACATAAATAAAATAACTCCCGCTATTTATCGATTAAGGAGCATTTAGGTTTCTGTTCTTAATGTAGAGTAAGTATACAAATATATAAGCCAAAAAATATTCTTATTGTACTCTTATTGATTCAAACTAGCTAGAATACTTTATTCATTAAGCACAAGATATTAAAGAATTAAAATTGTAAAGATTTTGATAAATTGAATGACACCTGAATTAGACTAAATTAATGCATTGCATTGCTGTTTTAAATTATTATGAAACATAACAGGTTGTCAAATATCATCTCCCTTCCGCTTTTTTGCTCTTTATTCAATGCTTTATAAAAAGTGTTACAGTGATCGGATTTAGTTCAAATATG